>VYZW01018339.1:120608-357284 GCA_013401315.1 Balaeniceps rex | reverse complement strand
CCCGCCGCCGGGGGAGGAGGGCGGCGGGCGGCGAGGAGCGCGGCGGGCGCGGAGCCTCAACAGCCCCCCGCAGTTCCAGCTGCCCAGCTACCAGGTCTCCATCCCCGAGAACGAGCCGGCCGGCACGGCAGTCATCGTGCTGCGGGCCCAGGACCCCGACGAGGGGGAAGCCGGCCGGCTGGCGTACTCCATGGAGGCGCTCTTCGACGAGCGCTCCAACGACTACTTCTCCATCGACGCCGAGACGGGCAGCGTGGTCACCGCCCGCAGCCTCGACCGGGAGACGAAGGACACCCACGTGCTGAAGGTGACTGCCTGTGACCACGGCTCACCGCGCCGCCGCTCGGCCACCACCTATCTGACCGTGACCGTGAGCGACACCAATGACCACGAGCCAGTGTTTGAGCAGCCCGAGTACCGGGAGAGCATCCGGGAGAACCTGGAGGTGGGTTACGAGGTGCTGACCATCCGTGCCACCGACGGCGATGCCCCAGCCAATGCCAACATGCTTTACCGCCTGCTGGAGCCGGGTGCTGGTGATGGCGTCTTTGAGATTGACCCACGCTCGGGGGTCGTGAGGACCCGAGCTCCAGTGGACCGTGAGGAGGTCTCCGAGTACCACCTGGTGGTGGAAGCCAATGACCAGGGCAAGGATCCAGGACCACGCAGCGCCACGGCTATGGTGCACATCACCGTTGAGGATGAGAACGACAACTACCCTCAGTTCAGCGAGAAACGCTACCTGGTCCAGGTGCCAGAGGATGCCCCAGTGAACAGCCAGATCCTGCAGGTGCAGGCCACAGATCGGGACCGGGGCAGCAATGCCCAGGTGCACTACAGCATCGTGAGTGGCAACCTGAAAGGCCAGTTCTACATCCACTCATTCTCTGGTGCCATCGACCTGATCAACCCTCTGGATTATGAGACTCTTCGGGAGTACACGCTCCGGATCAAAGCCCAGGATGGGGGCAGGCCTCCCTTGATCAACTCCAGTGGCATGGTGTCAGTGCAGGTCGTGGACGTGAATGACAATGCCCCCATCTTTGTGAGCACTCCCTTCCAGGCCACGGTGCTGGAGAACGTTCCTCTGGGCTACTCGGTGTTGCACATCCAGGCCGTGGACGCTGACTCTGGGGAGAACGCCCGCCTGGAGTACAAACTCATAGAGATGGCACCCTCCGCCGGAGGTGCCCCTGTAGCAGGTGACTCTGGGTTCCCTTTTCAGATCAACAATAGCACGGGGTGGATCACGGTGGCTGCAGAGCTGGACCGAGAGACTGTGGAGAACTATCACTTTGGGGTGGAAGCCAGGGACCATGGTGTGCCAGTCATGACCTCCTCAGCCAGTGTGTCCATCACTGTCCTGGATGTCAATGACAACAACCCCACCTTCACGGAGAAGGTGTATCACCTCAGACTGAACGAGGACGCGGCTGTGGGCAGCAGTGTCCTGACCCTGACAGCAGTGGACAGGGACGTTAACAGCGTTGTGACTTACCAGATCACCAGCGGCAACACCAGGAACCGTTTTGCCATCACCAGTCAGAGTGGAGGGGGGCTGATCACGCTGGCCTTGCCCCTGGATTACAAGCAGGAAAGGCAGTATGTGCTCACAGTCACTGCCTCTGACGGCACTCGCTTTGACACCGTCCAGGTCTTCATCAACGTCACGGATGCCAACACACACCGCCCGGTCTTCCAGAGCTCCCACTACACAGTGAGCGTCAGCGAGGACAAGCCCATTGGCACCTCTATTGTCACCATCAGTGCCACCGATGAAGACACGGGGGAGAACGCAAGAATCACTTACATTTTGGACGATAACATCCCCCAGTTCCGCATTGACCCTGACACAGGCACCATCACCACCCTGATGGAGCTGGACTACGAGGACCAGGCCTCCTACACATTGGCCATTACAGCCCATGACAATGGCATCCCCCAGAAATCGGACACCACCTATGTCGAGATCCTCATCCTGGATGCCAATGACAACGCGCCCCGCTTTCTGCGTGACCGCTACCAGGGCTCGGTTTTCGAGGATGTGCCGCTTTCCACCAGCGTCCTGCAGCTGTCTGCCACCGACCGCGATTCAGGCCTCAATGGCCGTCTCCTCTACACGTTCCAAGGTGGTGACGACGGAGATGGAGACTTCTACATCGAACCCACTTCTGGAGTGATACGCACACTGCGCAAGCTGGACCGCGAGAATGTGGCTGTCTACAGCCTGCGGGCCTTTGCTGTGGACAGGGGCAGCCCACCGCTGAAAGCCTCTGTGGATATCCAGGTGACTGTGCTGGACATCAATGACAACCCCCCCGTCTTTGAGAAGGATGAATTTGACATCTTTGTGGAAGAGAACAGCCCCGTGGGCTCTATTGTGGCACGGATCAGTGCAGCTGACCCCGATGAGGGGACCAATGCACAGATCATGTACCAGATCGTAGAGGGGAACATCCCTGAGGTCTTCCAGCTAGACTTGCTCAACGGAGACCTCACGGCCCTGATGGACCTGGATTATGAGAGCCGGACAGAGTACGTCATCGTGGTGCAGGCCACTTCTGCCCCTCTTGTGAGCCGGGCAACAGTGCATATCCGCCTCCTGGATCAGAATGATAACCCACCCGTGCTGCAGGACTTCCAGATCCTCTTCAACAACTACGTGACCAACAAGTCTAACAGCTTCCCCTCTGGCGTGATTGGCAAGATCCCAGCTCATGATCCCGATGTGTCTGACAGCCTGGCCTATACCTTTGTGCAAGGCAATGAATTGAACTTGCTCCTTTTGGACTCTGCCACTGGGGAACTCAAACTCAGTCGCGATCTGGACAACAACAGGCCCCTGGAAGCCCTCATGAAAGTGTCAGTCTCAGGTAAGCAAATGTTCGAGGCTCATAAAGTGCGTCATTCTGCTTCTCAGACTGGTACGGGGGCATGGGCAGAAATAACCCACTTGCAGTTTAGTGCGCAGCTTTCGGTTTCCTGAGGCAGCAGTTTATTCTGAAATTTTTGGAGAGGAACCACAAAAAGGTATCAAGCCCGTGTGCTGTGGATTGAAGTGGTGCATTGAAGTTGTTTAGTAAATACGGATCACAAGGGTAAATAAATACGGGTGTGCGTGGAAGGGTATATACTCCCTCAGTTGAGGTGGTACCACGGCTGAAGCTTTTCTGATGTGGTTGCATAAAGGTAATAAATGATGTAACTTGCAGAGATGTAGGGAACGCACATGTATCTGTAATGCTGTCTCCCCTCCCTCTTTTTTTTCCTCTTTAAAAAAAAAAGAAAAGTTGAGCTTTGGTAGCAACAAAGCATGTTTATTTTCTTCTGCCTGTCGGGAGGTTTGGCTGGTAGATCCTTAGACCTCAGACCAGTTCTCCGCATATCACCCAGGGGTGGATGTGACGCTGGTGGAGCTGCGCTGGTTTGCATTGCTGGTGTGTGTTCTGTGGGAAATGGCAATGCTGAAAGCAATGAGTTATGGCTGTGTAATAGCTGTGTAACGCCACTAATTGCACTGGACTTGCTTTAGTGGAGCTAGGGGCAGGTACTGGCCAAATACAGCCCCAAAATCAGCGCTGTTGGGGGGAGGGAGAGAAGGGGAGAGGGAGGAGTACTGTACCATTAACCTCCTCAGAGAATTTGTGTCTCTCTGTGTGTGAAGACTGTTCGGTATCATCCAGTATATACTGTTATATGAGCACATACATGCTCTTAGGATATTATTCTTTTTCTGCTTGGTTGCTTGTTTATCATGGAATTACTTTTTATGCCTCTAATTGTGGCATCAATCATGCAATGAGTAATTTCCTCTGCAGGTGCCACTCTATAAAGTTTACTGTGGACCTGATCCCATACTTCTGTTGACTTTCAGAGGTTTAACCAGATACATTCCTTGCCACCTCTCTCTGCAACCTAAAGCTAATATTTGTATTCTTTCTGCAAAAAATAGCTGAAAGTACTAGGTACATAAAACGACACTTTGGGAGATGCTTCATTTTGGATTATTATATTAAAAAAAAATAATCAAACTGTGGCATAATCCTGGCAGCGCTTCTTTTACTGTAAGTAGTCGTGGCGTGCAGCGGGGCCTCCGGGGAGCGAGCTGTGCTCTCCCTTGTGTTTGCAGGTTTCAGGTCCTTTTTGCTTCAGGAAGATGAAAGTGATATTAACTGAACTGATTGAATTTACTGCAGTGTATCACCTGACAAGCCACTCCTGTTTCTTCCAAAATGCTGGGGGGCAGCTGATGTGGTAAGGTAGCTCATAAATGCCATTTCCATGTCCTGTGAGGACTTGCAGAAAAAACAGACAGTTGGCTTGTGACCTTAAAGAAAAACATTTGGATTAAGGTGCAGGTGATTGCGTGGTCATTGTCTGTCTGAACCAGTAGCTCTTTATCTAGTAGCAGAAGGTAAGAACTCAACTTGGAGCAAGACGTTGAAAAAGACGTGGAAAAAGTCGTTTAGTTAGACTAGGTGAGGAGAGTGTTCAGAGCAGAAAAACAGGTGACATGAACTAGTCCTTTCTCAATATAATGATTTACGCAGTTGAAGTGGATGAAATCTCAGGTAGGAATGAAGACCTCTGTTTTCTTAAGTGACAGGAGCTTGATCATTCCGGCATCATTCATGTTTGGTGAAGGTGTGAACTTTGAAACTCTGCTGTGATGTTGATCAAAACTGGCTGTCCACTGCATGTCTTGAGATATTTGAAAGATTAAAGCTTTTTATGGGTAGGATTTTAAAATAATTTTGACAAGCACTGAACTCCATTTGACGTTAATTTGGAGAAGTTTGCTGTTTGGAAATTGAAAGGGCAGAGTTTGGCAGTGTGTGATTGTGTCCAGGAAAGTCTCACCTGCCTGCTTTCTCTGGCTTATCTGATGAAGTCTTTAAAAAAAAGACAAAGAAGCTCAGACAGAGGTACTCCACAGGGTTATCTCTAAGTGTTGCAAATCATCTGCTAAAATGACCTGCCAGTTAACTGAAAAACGTGTCTATGGAGTAGCCATTAACCTCTCAACCCAGACAAACACAAAGTCCTGCCCTACTCACAGCTGCTCTTCAGGTCAGGGGGATTGGAGCTCTTTATGAACTTGAGGAATTTGATCTGTACGAGTCGGAAGTAACACTGCTGCTATAAAAATCTTATTTCCATCTAGCGATGTGTTGTTCTGTGGAGGCATGTGAGCGTGTGTGATGCTAGTGAGGAGCCGTGCTACTCAATTACGTTAGTTCGAGACTTTGATACTTGGCTAAACCCAGCATTTTTTCATTTGGTTTGGGAAAGCACGGTAATTTTGGCCTTCTGCATATAAACAAAGCCTTAAGAATCATGAAAACCAAGCAAATGAAGATAACAGATTTTGTAAAACCTGAGAACAGCACACTCGGTGTTTAAAACTTAACCGTAACAGTGTAAACGTCGTCAGAAGTTACGTGGGACGGTGGGCAGCCCTGGGCAGGCTGGGCGTGTGCGTGGCCCTGCTTTCGCCCTGGTGCTGTCGTACCTGCTCGGCTGTGCCCCTGCAGCCGCTCAGGAGCCGACCCAAGCCGAGGAGGGAAGAATGTGGGTGGTGTGGATATTAGCATTTTGCTTTAGATCGGGAGGGAGCTTTTGAAGTCAATCTCTTTTGAAGTGAATCTCTCTGGGTGCCCTTCTGCCCATGCCTGCTGCAGGGAGCCGCCTGAGTGAACAAACTGGACCCCTTTTGAATGAAACTAATCCAGATGTGCTCCAGGGGTGCCCCAAGGGGTCCCTTAAAAAGACACATTTTCCTTTTTCCATTGTACCTTCAAGGTTTTCCTACAGAAAAGCAGAGCTTGGCTTTATATTCCCATGCCTGCACATAGCGTCATTACGTTTATGTTGTTTTAACAACTGGGGTGAAGTCTGGACCCTGCTGAAATCCTGCCCTTGCTTTCCAGGGGTTCAGGATTTTACTCTGGGCTTCTGACCACCTGGTCAAGTGTTGATCAGTCTGTGATTTCTTAGTGTTACTAATAAATATATGGCTTAAATTGACAGGTTCATTAAAAAAATATTTTTTGTCCACAGCGATCTTCACAATAACATCAAATTGGGATTTATCTGGTCAAAAAATGGGTTAAACATTGCTCAAGTCACATTGCATTTGCCCATGTTAAACATTATACCGCAGTCCCCGCTGGTGCTGGAGGGGGGAAGGCTGGTGCTAGCTTCAACTTTGCAGAAATGTTGCACAAGCTTGCCTGGGTATCACATTGCAAACGCTGCTGACACCTGCTTGGCTGTGCTGCCACGAGTAGTCCCACTTATCACCAACGACAGCGCCCTGGGGTACAGTAGGTGTGTGCGCAGACTCCTTTGGGAGCCCAGCCTAGTTCACCAGTGCAGATAAACCTGACTGTATGCTACAGCTGTTGAGTGGTCCAGATAAATGCAAAATATCTTGGTATAACATACAATTTTGGGAAGGTAGTGCTCCTCAGGAGAGCTGGTTTCCACAGTGAGGGGTAGATACCCAGGCATTTTTGAGGGTATGCAAGCTTCAGTATCGCGTTTTGTGTTTCTTTGGCTTTTAATCTCCAGTGGCATTTAGTGAGGTTATTGACTATCAGCAAATACAAATTAAGATAGAGCTCGTTTGTGCTGCAGTAAACTTGGGGTTTTTACTCAAACCTTGTTAAAGATCTTCGTTGTTATTGTAATTTAAAAGTCATTATGCTAATGTTCCTGGATCTCCAGCTCTGTGCTTTCTCCATACAAATGGAACAGAAGATGGAATACTTCGGTTTAGCCTTTCTGACAGAAGGGTAAGGCCACAGCTGTGCCTGAGATGCAAGGCGTTGGAGGGTTATTTGTGTGTGTGAAGATTTGAGATTGAAGGGAACAAAGACGCTCGAGGGAAAACCATCTCTGTAAGCGCAGGGGCACCTTTGGGTGCAGAGGTGGAGGGCAAGCACGGGGCGACTGCTCGGGATGCGGGCCGGGCGCCTCGGCAGCATCAGGGTGTGCCCCGGCCTCATGCCCCTGCCTTTGGCGAGCGGGGTGGATGGGGCTGCTGGGGCCTTGTGAGTTTTGGGGGACAGATCTTCAGGGCAACCGGTTCTTTTAGGGGCGATGCATCTGGTTGCTTGCAAGGACTTGCTTTCAGGGTCAGCGAGGGGCAACTAACTAGCACCAGAACTGCTCTCCATGCCCCCCCCCCGCAAGGGAAACACATTCCTGCACACGACTGTGGTGGGATCCCTGTGGGTTATACAATTAGGAGATGATGGAAATGGACAGGGAGGCTCCTGTCTCCCTCCCTCCGGGTGGGAGGAGGTGTGTCGGTGTGTCGCGTGGCTGCAGGGCTTTTGCACGCTCATGTTCCCCAGGGACTTTGGGCTCCTGCACTTTGCGCGTGCATCCTGCACTAAGGGGAGAGAAAGCAGCAGCTCGAAGGCTGCAAAGACCAGTGAGGCAGTGATGAGGGACCTTGTTTAGAAAGATGGTGTGGTACGGCAAGCTGTGAGATTGCAGCCCAGTTGTTACTTGGTGTATTAAGTGGAACTGAAGTGAAGGATGACCTGTAATGGTTAGTAGCGGTGGTTTTGAACACTTACATTTATTTTCCTAAAATAGCAAAGCAAGAATAGTGCCCATCATTTTAAAGTTAGGGTAGCTCCTGGATCTGCTGTGGCTACCTAAATCCTTTATTGCATCCATATAGGTTCTATATTCTATTCTATTCTGTAGGTGAGATGCGTGTTAGACGTGCATCCCTCCAGCCTGCAGGAATTTGACTTTCCCTCTTCAGCTGTATGATCTGTTCCAGCCGATAAAAAGCTGTGGCTGCCTTGTTGCTTTTGTATGTGCTTCCTTCCCCTTCATCCCTGGATTTCATAGGAGTGGTGTATTTTTGTTTCAAAAGACAGGAAAACGTCTATGGCTACGAGAGGAAAATATTTGGTGGAAGGCTGACTGACAAAATAACTTTTTACTGAGATAAAAGCTATCTTCTGCATGGAAATAAATAAAATAGGGAGTTATCTGCAGCTCAAGCTACTGTAAATAAGCAATTTCTTTGCTAAAATGGTTATCCCAGTAATAAAAAAGAAGAAATGTTTACCACAGCACACTTTAGAAAGTAAATGAGATGTTTTATCTCAGATAAAAGCTATTTTGTCAGTCAGCTTCTTTCAGAAAATGCTACTGTGCAACATAGCTGTCACTAAAAATGTTTGTTTCTCACTGTTTCTGTCTGTGTGCAGTGCAGGCTGTATATTCCCATTTTTTGTTGCACATTTTTTAACAAGATATTTCTAACTTAGTATGTCTTGGTGGTTGAAGCATACACAGATGGCACTTCTTAACCTACATCCCACAAAGTGAAACTTTGAACCATAAATACTAGAGGTCACAATTGGTTCCTGGAGGAAGAAAAAATAGTGTGTATCAAAGCCCTACATAAACCCAAACTCAGCAATGCTGTTTAAAAATCCAAGGTCATGTTTGTATTGCATCTTCTTGTTAAGATTTCTGTACAAGCTATTGGGTTGCCTTGATTGAGACGGTATAAGAAATGGCTTATTGAGGGTGTGGGGGTTTTGGGCTGGTTTTGTACACACTTTGCTCAGTGTACCAATATTTTTTTTTTTAATTGCCTAAATGTTCATGCTTTTCTCAGTGATTTCTGAGAAAGAGGGAGACTTTAGGATAACAAGGAGAAGGTATGAGAAGAACGAGACTGAAAATGTGAGAGGAAAAAAGATCTACTAGGCTTTACTTGATAATGGAATCGCAAGGGATAGAAATGAAATTTAGAGAAGTATGATGGTGGGATTGCCTGGAAAACTTTTTTCCCCTATTTTCAAATTATTTGCAAATGGGGAGATAGTTGTAATAACCATTTTTAAATTGGATTAGTAATTGTTTTATATATTTTGATTACTTTTTAAGCTTCAGGGTGTATTAATGAATTGGTTTCCTTGGCGTATTCCCTTGTGATTTGCTTCCCTCTTAGAAGTCACTGAAGTGCTCTTACTTCTGACTTGCACTTGCGGGTTGGGAAGAATCCTCTTTTGTTCTGTTTTTCTGGTCACACGTTTTCTTGCAGTTCAGAATTGGTTTAGGCTGGGGTTGTGAAGCCTGCTGCAAACTGCCAAATACAGAATAAACATTGAATTGTTGTCAAGGGTAATGACAAAAGAACCCTTTGTCTAGGATACAGGAACAGTTTTCTAGGTTTGGATATTAGGATGATAGTAAATTTGCAGTAGAATTAGTGGTGGGGAAAGTAGGTGATGTGAAGCAGTGGGATTTTATACTCCATTATCTCCAACATCCCAAGCGCTACCTGAGGAAGTGGCTGATACACTGATAAAGTGTATAATTTTACATTTGCTCATTGAATGGTCTGATTTCCTTCAGCGTATATACTTAATATCTTGCAACTCCCTTTCATTGTTGACTCCCATCTTCGAGCGGAATGGATTTTCTCGGACATCCCATGACTGAGGAAAGTAATGCTGGGTTTTAAAGTATGACATTAGGTGAAGGTAGGTAGTGTGCTCACCACTGTTCTGGTAGGGCTCTTACTGGGGGGACCCTTAACAGACGCTTGGATGGGAACCCGGGCATCCTCACATTTCCACCAGTCTGGTCAGAGCGTGGCCCTGGTGTCTCCCAGCGTCTTCAAGGAAGGGTTGGGGAGACTCATTCGTGGTCTCCTGCCTCCTCCTTGGGGTGTGCTACAGGTCTGCCAGACACCCCTGCAGCTGATGGATTGTCTCCGGCGTTTTGGCTGGCTGGTTGCTCAGGGTTCATGGGTTCGGGGCATGTGATAGCATGCAACACCTATGATGGTGTTTACAGTTCAGCCAGATGTGTGGCTGCTGCATACATTGGCATAGCTGAGCTCGTTTTCCTCTGATTATTTTGGGTACAGACAGCAATGACTGCACTGTAGCACGGCTTCGGCTTGCGGTTTCACTGGGCCCCTCGATTCCCTTGTGGGTCAGGTGAGACTGATATAAAGATTGTGGGACTGTGACTGCTCTAAAAGTTGGGAGCAGAATTACTTTCTGGGCAGGAAACAAGCAAATGTGAAGCAGAAACCTCTTCTAAACCTACATGCTACAAATACCTTTTCAATATTTAGCAGCATAGGCAGTTCTACCTGTAACACTCATGCATGGAAGAGGAGTAAGGGGAGGATCAAATGTCAGACACAAGATCTACCCTCTCCGTCCCTTCTCCCTCTCTTTTATAAACCTTCAGGATTTTGAGAGCCAGTTGGTGGGGACAGACTCGCTACATTTGAGTGCTTGAGATAAGAACACAACTTACCTGCTTACCTCAGTATTGTTTAATTTACAAGATTTGGGTAACTGTCTCTCTTGGCTTCCTTTGGCATACTGACTTTATTTCCAGAAATATCTACGGAGAGTTCTCTAAGAAATGTAGGAGGATTAGAAGAGCTAAAGATACTCAGGTCACATCTAATGACCCTTTTTGGCAATCTTCCATGTTACAGTCTTTCTGTCCTGGTTTCTGTGGGAATGATGATATTTTTAGGTAAAATAGTACTCTAGCTACTCTTGACATTGACTTTGCCATTTAAGAAACAAGTATGGCAGTTCTGTCTTTTATGAATGATAGGCTTTTTTGTCATCTGCTCCTTTTTTTAAGACTATTTGGCCAAAAGATTGCATAAATAAGAGTACAGAACGCGTTGACGATGGGCTCAGTTCTTCAAAGCCTTGTTCACAGTGGTTGTCCAGTTGAAAGGAAGAACATCTGAGACCTGATTAAATTCAGTTCTGCCACTTTGCGTTTCTGTGACAAGTGACAGTTTTATTATTTTTCCCCCCAGTGCAACTCTTTTTCCAGTGTTGAAAAACACCAAACTATTTATAGATGTAACACAAGTTTCCAAAAGGAGCAGGATGTAATCTTCATGGAAAATTTTGAAATCTACCATTGAACGATCTCTTGTTTGTTTGGCCAGGATTTGCCTAACGCCTTTTTTTGTAAGACCGGGGTGCATACACTTTGGTTGAGATTTCATTGCAACGTGTTGATTTTGTTGGATTGAAACAGCGTAATCAAAGGTACCACCTGGCTCTTATGGTCAGATTTGTATCACCTGCCGTGATCTGCCCAAGAACTCAGGCATCTCTTCAAAGGTGGTCATGTAGGTTGCAGCCATGATTGGTTGATTGGCAGGAGGGCTGCTGGCTGGAGATGCCCCTCTCACCCCACTGATTAAAGAGGGAACATAAATGACTGACTTGGGCTAATTGCCTTGTTGTTAGGTGGCTAAAGTTCAGTGGGATGAACCCACCCTGAATGTGTGTGCCAGGACGGAAGGGTTTGTTTTCTTTTGTAGCGATGATTGTACTTATTTCTGTTACAGCAAACTACCTGTAGTAACAGGCTTAGCAGACTAGATGGAAAGGATGAGGGAGGGTATAATTTGCAAACAGGAAAATGTTTCGCCATGAATAAAGTTAGAAGAGACTTTAAATATTGTCAAGAGTTTGAGTGAATGAAGGGGGAAAGTATGCTTTTATGGGGATTTGGCATTCAACAAAGAAATAAAATTTTAAAATACTTCTGAAAGATGATATTTGCACTTAAAAAAAGGCAATTGGACAGAAACGTAGGATTTGCTAGAGAGAAAGGAAAACTTTTGGACTTTGTTTCAACAAGTCGTTAATGCTGCTAAGCTGTAACCGCCTTCGTATTTATTCCAGTATTTACACTTGACAAGCACAAAAAAAGCAAATAAATGAAACGGTAAACCTGTAATAAATCCTCAGGGGACCACATAATAAACATAGACATGTTACGCTTATCAAATACAAAGGAAAGTAATCTGTTCAACACCATTGCCAAATGCATGAAAGATGCTACATTCCATCAGGTCTCCAGCACTTTTGGAAATGACGTAGCTGGTCAAAATACTCCAGCGCTTTTTGAAGGAGGGAGAAGGAGAGGCCATTGTTAACAACCATTGTCAACATGGCATCTCCTGCCTGCTGTGGGCTATGCCCAGTTTCAGGGAGAAGAAAAAGCATCTGGACCCCACCAAAAGGGGCAAAGCAGGGACTATATATGATCAGATCTGAGTTTCATAGACATGATGGCCAGCACCTAGCAGTCTGTCTTTGCTGTTAAATCCCAACAGGCTGTTAGGTTTGAAAGCAGATGTACTCAAGGTGATTGTCTGTAGCTGCCATGCCACCAGAGCATGCATCATGGGTACAAAGAGCTGCTGGATTGGTTGGGTTTCCTCTTTCCTTTCACTAGCTCCAGATCGGACTCCTTGACCCTGTTCAAAACTGATGTTAGCAAGTCATTGAGTTTATTGGATTGAATTTCTGTCATAGCACTTTTGGACTTTCCAGGAACCAGCCCAGCCCAGCCTCTCATTTACGTGTGTGCTTGCAGCGATGTTAGTGCTGGGTCTGATTCTAAAGGAGACCCTTTAACGTGCAAGCTGTGATTTTTATTTTTAAAATTTATTTATTTAGCTGTCTGAATTTAGTTTAAATCATGTAAAAGCTGTCCCACACTAGTGCATTGCTTGTTTTAGCAGCGCGCGATTACCAGCCACCAGACACACAGGCACAGCTCAGCTGGCTAGGAAGAGGCGTTTGGCACCTTTCACAGCTTAGGTCCAGCAGAGGACTCATATCTAACCATCAAATGCCACAGCACCTCACTTTTCGGTGCCTGTTCCTGCAGCGGTATCCTGGTTTAGGCAGTTAAGTGTCCTATAAAGTGGCAGTACTTGAAATACCATCCTGCTACAGCTTGGGCGCTTCACTCAGCATAGCGATCGGGACACTTAGTGAGGGCAGAGGTGGGCTGGGCTCCAGCCCTTGATCTCAAAGCTCTTACTGTGCTATACATTAAAGAGGAGCCAAATAAGGTACAGAAGCCGTTGTGGGACTCATGTTTCCCATCTCTTAGGTAAGTGCCATAAGCTACAGGATCATGCTCACACTTGCAGGGCGCTGGAGAGGAGGCTTTCTGGCTCACATTAATGTATGTGGGCACCTCCACTTCAGTCGAGCAGCAGTGTGGGCAGTCTGGCTTTGACCCTCAGCTGCTGGATTTTGTTTAGGCCATAATAAAAGCTGGATCATGAACCAGGCCACATCAGGACTAGGTCAGTTCTGGCTGTAGCCAGGGACTCAGCTCTTCCCACCTGGGAACTCAAAGGTAAAATAAACAAGAACCCCAGGGCTTTCCAGGGAGTGCTTTCCTATTCATCAGAGCTGGTTTGTTTGTCTTCTGGCTTTAACTATTTGTAAATGTATTTTGCTTTTATGTGGAGCGGCCCCCAGGTGGGCTAAAGGGTCAGTTATGGAAGGATTCACAGGCTCAGTCTTAAATTGCGCTGCTAAATATCCAGAGTTCAACCCATCTTCGCCTACTGTTTAATCCTCTTTCTCACTGCAGTTTGCCATGATGATAGACTTGCTAGTAATTATCAACATGTTGCCGCTTGTCGCTTGGATCCCGTGGCTTTTCCCGCAATGTGCTCGTTGACGCTACAGCTAGCCAACACTGTTCTGACACATACAGTAAAGGTCTCTTGGCAGCAATGACTGGGTTGAACTCTCCCGTTGGTTGACTCGCTTTCCCTTCTCACGGGGTGTATTTCTGATGTTGGCCTCCTTTTATTGGCACAATGTAATTTAGCAATGTGTGCTCTGCACGATGAGCTCTCCATCTGGCAGATAATTGCCTGCTAGTTTAAATCCCGTCTTAACTTCAGTTTCTTGAGATCATGAAACCTGCTGGTGCCTTTGGGTTGGTTTTGCAGGCTGTTTGCAAAAGGACTCATTACGCACTAAAGCGATGTGGGCAAATTTCTGTGAGTTTTTCAGAATGTTAGGTAACACAGCTTAACTTTTAGGTCCTGCTTACTAAGCTACCCAACATTATTCTGCATTGAGTTTGGCAATCTAACACTTGAGTTTGTTGACCAAGCTGCTGACAGCAGGTGCTGGTTGTTTGCAGTAGTTATGCAAAGTGGGAACCCTGGGTATATTTTAGGACCTGGTGGATGTTGAAAGCTTGTTACACAAAACATGCTGGTGTTCCTCTTTCCTTCTTGCTTACCTTCTTCTCCCTTCACATTCATTGGATCTGTTTGCCATGTGCTGTTTTGCAGCAGGGTGCCGCGTCTGCAGAGTTTGCCTGCTGCAAGTTTGTACAGGGCCGTGCGCAGCGGAGACCTCGCGGGGGCTGCTTTTGTAATACCTGCTGTAAATAATTAGGATAACCACCAGACATTTGACTGACCAACAGCCCTGTGAGATAGCCAGATACAGATGGCGCTGGGGACCGCCCCAGGCCCAGCCGATGCTGTGTCCGGCAGGTGGTGGGTGCCAGCTGGCACCTGCCTGCCAGGCATGGCCCTTGCCAATGGTGTGGTAGCATCCTTTCTCACTGCCTTCCCTCTTGCCTTTGGGGAGGCAGGGCAGGTTTCTCATCCGCTCCTCGTCCTCTTCTGACCACTGTGCTGTTACTTGCTATTAGGCAGGTGCGCTGGCCCGAGGCGCGGGGCAGGGATGCCCTGTGAGATGCTCCCAGTGAACCAGTGATAGCCGTTGCATCGCCCATGCAGCCTTCATACTTCCAGTGGCCTTTTTGGGGTTGGGACCTCAGTGGTGCTGGCTGTCAGGTGCAGCTTCCAGAGGTTTTGCAGCCACAATCCTTTGACCCTGTCCTTGCACAGGGTCTCAGGGGCCGTGGCGTGTGGTGGTGACGGTCCCACACAGGTTTTGCTGCCTGGCACAGGCAGTCACAGGACGCTGTGGCCAGCCCCAGGTCGTGGGGCACACTGCACACTGAGTGTTGGTGCTTGTCGTCTTTGCAGTCTGTGGGAGCAACACCTGTACCCGTGAACTGGGAATTTGGCCCAGTTTGGGTATAAGTGGTGACTTTGGGTTTTTTCTTATCCCATGTGACAAGTTGCAGTCACCTTTACTGGCTGGTTCCTTCATGCACTGGCCCCCTTACGGCTCAGCTAATAGCGGTGTCTGGGACTTTATTCAGCGTTAAAAATCTTTAAACTAAGACATTCCTATTTACTACCAACAGCATTGATGGACATGACCAATTAATGGCAATAAACTCAGGTGAGGACTGAGAGACAAGGATATTTTTGATTTTGTCTGCAGTGTTATATTATGTTTTATATTAATGACTTCTACAAACTTTTGTATGATGTGCTTTTAAAATATGTCCCTTGCCAAATGGTTGGGGATTTTTTAAGCTGAGACGACTGATTCACTCTTGGCTCAGCCAGCATGCATCAGTCTGCGCTGAAGCCGAGGTGCTGAGATGATCAGATAAAATTACCTGAATTCTTCATGCCACTGGTGGCAGTTGAGCATCTATCCCTTTTTTTTTTCCTGGGGGAAAGTCCTCCAGGAGAGGCTGTTTCGCCTGCTCTGAGGGTGGTGTCAGTGACTCCCTGGGTTTTTGCTCTGCGTCTCCTTGATCAGACTTTAGCTGTCAAAAGATCCCATTGCTCTTTTCAAGGCCTAAAGGAAAAGTAAAGTGACAACTTTGATGGCCAATTTGAAAGCTTTCTCAGACATGGGGTAAACAACTTCACTCACACTCTACACATCCCATACTGATCATGTAGGATGGCATTCTACTGGCTTAGTGCTGCGTAAAGTTGGGATATTGTGCGTTTTCAGGTATTTAAATGAACATATATAAATGACTAATGATAAGAAAAGACTAGTTAAATTTTATTCCTGCGCTGAAACCGAATTTTAAAGAAACCTATTTGAGATTTCAGCAGTTGTGAAATTCACAGTGTTGTTCTTTGCACTGTAGAGCCTTTGTGCTTACTGCTGTAGTCATATTACATGACATTGCCTAATACCCAGCAAGGCGTATTCTTGGCTCATTCAGCAGGTAAGCTTCCTCAGGGTCACTGAATCCCTCCAAGTGCTCAGTGGAGAGCTCAGCCTGATGATTTTGTGGCCATGCATCTGCATTCATGTTTCCAGTGCCTTTTCCTTTTTGCAGTAGTTTTCCCTTTTACGGTACAGTGATTGTTAAAAGCAGGTCTCTGACTAGTTTTGTGACTAGTGTCATCCCTCCCTGCTTGCCACTCCTGGCAGTCAGCAGCTAATTTGCTGGTGGTCCGTCCTGGGGATGGGTTTTTCGCTGTTGAACACCCGCTCCATCCTCGTGGTGCGGTGGGAGAGGCCAATGGGTGCAGGCACCTTGCAGACATGCTCAAGTCCTGGGGCAGGGGCTCGAGCTCGCAGCTGAGAGCTGGTCTTCTAGCAAATGAGATGCCGATGCATTAGAGCTTCAGGGTAATTTAATCACTTTTGGAAGGCACAGTAGTTAATAATCCTACACTAAGAAACTGCCACTGCTTCTGGTCCTTATTAGACATCTTAATTTCTTTTCCATTTCTGTTCTTAGGCATTTTGTAGCATTTAATTTTCTCTACAATAATTTATGAGTCACGAAATCTCTTGGAACAGATTAGCCTCTGAGTGATGGCGTTTCAGCACCTCTTGCATTTCGTGTTGGATCATGTGTTGCTGCTTGTTTAGAGGCAGTGCTGCCGCTTCCCAGAGGAAGGCAATATATCGTTACCTGGGTGTGATGTGCCAGGACCACGCTGCCCTCTCTTTGGAGACAGGCCCTCCACCTGCTTAGGTAGTATTTAAAGTGCTTATCAAATATTGGGATGGAAAATTATTCCATTTTCTGAAATTGCAGTATTTGGGTGACTGACTTTTCTTGTCCAGCCACTGTCTATGTGTCTGAGTTGGTTCAGAAAGATGGAAGCAACAGACCAGCTGAAAAATGCGTTGTTGCATGGGGCTTCCACCGCAGGGGTTTGTTAAGTGGGATGGGTTTATTAAAGAAAGTGAGATACTACATGCTGTTGTACAAGGCACTGCGAATATCTCATTTCTGTACTATTCTGATAGTCCCTAGTTGAGAAGAGTTAATTTATATTGTAAAGAGGACAAGTTGGGGAACAGAGAATTTGTTTGACTGGAGGTATCATTTACGGTAGAAGATTGCATGTTTCATATTGCAAAATGAAAACCAAAGAGGACTATGATTGCTACCCACCTCTCTGAAGTACTTGATTGCTGCCTACCTCTCTGAAGTACTTATGGAAAACAAAGTTAAGAGCAGGGCAGTTTAAAGGAAAAAATCTGTAAGTGAACTGACTCTCAGTAAATTCAGGTGGGATGTTAGAAGGCAGTTTGAAACCTTTAGGGAAGCAAATTTCTGGAACAGCCTTTCTGTGAAGGGATCCAAAGAAGTGTGGCTGGGTTTAAGATGAAGCTTGATAAATTAATGAACGCTTGATAGTTTATGAGTAGTATTATGTATATACAACACTCTTCCTTGAGAAGCTTCCTTGAATAGAAAATTGAACTTGGTGGTGGGAAAATGATTTCCCATTCTCTTTTTGCTGCAGAAATTAAACATACACATTAACAAATTGTAAATGCATTTGCTCTTTGAACTGCCTGAGTTTGTGTAAGTAGTTGTGTGTTGATAACAGCATTGCTATCTTCTCCTAAACTTGGTATCAAAAGAAGATAAAGAATCCACAAGGCAGCATGGTTCAGCAGATAAATGAATGGGGCTGGAAGTTATTCACAAATGTCACAGGCTGCAAGTTGCAGCAAATCTGAGCCAATCTTGCTTCTGACTCTTACAGTCCTTCCCTTCCGGCACCTGTGTGACCTTGTGCTGGGCTGTTTCCATGCACCAAGTTGCTAAAAAGCCAACCTCCCATTAAAAAAAACCCAAACAAACCAAACTTGTGACTTAGCATGAAGAAACAGCTCAGTCCATCAAAAGAGTATCAGAGACAGTGCAAGGGAGGATGAAAGTTGATAAAAAGCCAAACTACCAATAGAAAACAAACAAACAAAAAAGTTCTGACTTAGTGCGAAGAAACGGTTCAATGCAGTACGAGATAAGTGCCAGTGCAGAGGAGGAGAGGGACTGTGGCAGCCAGCCCTTAGATTAGCTTGGGGCTGCTGTGAATTTGCAACCAAAGCCTAAAGAAAAATATTCATTTTTGTTGGGTTTTTTTTAGGTAGGATTTTTATTACCTTGTGCTGGAACAGTTCAGCATGGTTGGACAGGTACCAGGGATGGTGTAAAAGAGGAGGCAGTAATTAGGTGGGTTTAGGTTCTGCCTTTGGCGTGGTGGGTTCTCTACTGCTGCTTCTCGGAGGAGTTTATATATGTTTGCCTATGTTTGCATTTTGTTCCTTTTGGAAGGTAGAAAGTCCCTAGAAAGCCCATATAAGAAGGTTATGCTGTCCCTCCCTGAGTCCTGTGTGATCACATTGACTCAAAGTAAGGGGAGAATTTATTCCCGTGCTCTGTGTGCAATACCCAGCACCTAACCCACGTAGGCAAGTGTGTCAGCACTTGCCACTCTCTTCTGTGGGTACAATACTCCCAGCTTTCATTCGTGTGAAGTTCTGCCACCTAGAAGTTCTACAGCTTGAACCTACCACAGGTTTTGTGATGCAAAATGCAGCTGCATTGTGCTAACGTCAAAACCATAGGAGATTCAGTAAACATGTTTAAAAACACCTGTATTGGAAACACACAGAGTGCAAGAAAACACTGTAATAAATGAATGAAAAAATAAACAACTGAATTAATTTTAGTTCTTCATTCCCTGTAGATTGCTGGCTTTCTAGGTTTGTTAAAAAAAATTTAACAAATTTTGGTTAAAAAAGGTAAGAAATTCTCTGGTAGTGAGGATTTTGCATTGAGAAAGTGTATGTATTTATGAGCTCTGGCTTAGTCCTTTGAATTATGTAGGCACTACTGTAACCGATAAGTGAACGCTGATAAACCTGTTAATATTTCAAGGACTCTTTGCAACTATAGGGGAGCAGTCAGTAACTATCACATTCCTTTGCATTGCAGGACAGGTTTTTTATTTGCTATTTTAATGGTGTTATATACATACAGTTTTTTTGAGCTCTGTTCACCTTGTCTCTCAGCAGCTCCTTGGCAAGCAGCCTCATGAACTCTTTTAAGATGCTTCTTACTCACAGCAGCTGGGCTCATTGCCTGCCTTGGTGTGGCTGGGATTTGGATTGCAAATTCCTGATCTGAACAAAGAGGGGGAATAGAAAAGGCTGGTCTCTGGCCTCTCTCACACTTCAGGAAACCTTGCTGGCTTCAGAGGATAGTACTCATAACTCTGGCAACACTTAAAAAAAAAAAAAAGCTTCTATCTTTGCGAAGATGGGTTGCAGCCCCACTAGCAGGCACGTTGCTAGAGGAGGGAAGAGAGAGGTGGCTCCAGGGAGGCTGCTGGGATTTCAGGCATCATCTTACCTAGAGCTACTTTGAGCCTTGTCCACACTTCTTCCCTTTCTCTCTTTCCCCCTACTTTGTCTCCTCAGAACCACAGGGCTGGAAATCAGTGTTTTTAGAAAAGGCAGAGGGTGGGAAAAAAAAATGGATGGAGGCAAACTGTGTGTCCAGGATGCGTCCACATGTGTTTGCTCACTGCGCTCGTCAGCTGCACCCAAAGGCCTTACAATCTGAGAAGCAGCTTGCTGTAATTGCTTTCACGAGACAGTATCAACTGGGTAGGATTTGGCCTGTACTGGCTTGCATTTGGTGAGGAGCAGAGCAGATGAGTCAAACTAATCAGGGTGACTCATCAGAATCGGGCTCATGCAATGGTTCATGTGTATAAAAATGCCCAGAGTTGGGAAATGGCATGTCATGGTCGTGAAATCATTATCTCCCTTTGGTTTGCCACTCTTCGGAGTTGTTCAAGAAGGCCTGTAAAGTCTGTGTCAGCCATAGTTGGAGCAAATGGTGACTGTGCTTGGCTGACACCTAATTCCCCAGGGGCACCAATATCTAATTCTGGGCAGGGACACTCATGTTACTGTGAGGCAGCTGCCGAGACTAAACTTGTGTCCTTGCACCTGGGGTTCCCTTTTTGCCGTCTCCATCATCAAAGGTGACCAGAAAAGCTCAAACCACTCATTTGTGTGGAAACCTGTACGGAGGACTTTGCACAATAGGTAGTGCTGAGTTCATTGGTTTGGTTTAGAAAGTGTGGCAGTTGCTTCCCTGAAGCCAGGCTTGTGTAGCGCGACGAGGAAAGCTGCTTTCATGTCTCCTGAGCTGTGTTTTGATTTGAAACCATCCTCCCTCTTACTCTTCTCTCGGGCATCCTTGTGTTAAAGATATTCACCACACGCTGAGATCTCCGCCTCTCTCGTGGCGTAAAGTCACAGGTCTTCATCTTAATGGACTCAGAGGAGCCAGGTGGAGGCAGAGGGAGCATGGCCAGATGGACATCAGGATTACCCAGCTCCTCACCCTGGGATTTATCAGAAGAAATCCAGTCAGGGACGCTTTCCTCCTGCACGAGAAACCCTCCTTAAGAGGTGAGCTGGAAGGCAGACCCAGCTGCAAAGCCCTGGGAGGAGAACCTGGTTTGATCTGCAGATGAGAGCTCTTGCGGACGCAGAGCCGGTGTGGTGGCTGGGAGCTGCCACTGGGGCCCGAGGGCTGTGCTCGGCAGGAAGGAGCCCCGGGGCTCCCTCACACCGATCTCTGCAGACAGGAACCATCTCTCATAAAAATGTTGTCTTGAATATAATATGCACAAAACCAGCCTCTGGGAAAAGCTGGAGCTCGTCGGAGAAGTTTTTGGGTGTATCCTGCTCTGTGAGTGAGTTACGATTTCTGTGAGGTACAACACACCCTTTTTGGATGTGTTTGTTAGTCAAAAAGTACACTGACTTCCTTCTGTTTCAGAAGTGAGTCTGAAGGAGAGGCAGGTAAACAGCGAAAGAGGATCTCCTGGCACGGCTTGTTTTCGGGCTAGGAGGCCACACAGAGACTGGGATTTAGCTGGGCTGGCTGATTCAGCACCGTGTGTAGGTAATTAAGGTATACCCTCCAATTAGCCTAAGTGGCCCTTTTATTGACGTGTGAGATCTGTGAGCCAGCCCAACTGCCATACAGATAGCAGAAAATAGTCTGGATGATTTTAACCACTGTTTTGCATGCTTAAGTAATTTAAAGTTAGAAAAGACCTGCCCTGCTAATGTTTACAGAAGCTCATTAAGCAAGGTAGGGATGCTTGCCTGCTCCGGAGGCTAAATGGCAGAGCCTGGCTGGGCCAGCATGGCTCCCTCTGCTCCGACCCATGCCAGCGTGGCCAGGATCCGTCCCTGCAAGCGAGCCAGCTTGGCAGGGCGCTGCTGCACTGGCCAAAAACTGCGCCAGGTCCGGCGCTGATGCTGCTGCAGGTGATCATACACGGCACCTTGTTTTATTTACTACCATAAGCATCACCTCTCAGACCTGCTAAACTATATGAGGCCAAAGGGATGTCTAAGCTAATATCCCTACTCTAGCTCTGCCTAGTAACGAATATTAAGGAAAGAGTATGAGAAACAAGACAAGTACGGACTGGTCCTTCCCTTCTTGCACTGTCTCAGCTCCCAGCAAGCAGATGTTTAAGGGCTTTTGGGGCTACAGGCTTCCCCCGGATCATGGTGTTGACTTGCCATGGGGCGAGTCAGTGCTACAATCCATGGCCCCCTCATCTCTCAATTTGTTTAATCCCTCTCTGAGGTTTCTGCTTTCTCCAGTGCCTGATAACAGTCCCCACTGTTCAGATGCACACACTCGCAGAAATTGTTTTCTGTTAAAACATGTTGCCTGATCATTTCACTGGGTCATCTTTAGTTTTTGTATTGTGAGGAACAGGGATTATTTGTTCCCCTTCTTGTTGTGATTTTATATTTCCTTGTCATGCCTCCCCTTAGCCGTCTGTCTTCCCATCCTACAATGAGTGCTCCTAGTCTTGTAACATACTGTGAAGATGTTTTCTCCAGATGTGCCTGACTTGCCCAGGAGGGTGTAAATGAAAGCATCCCACTGTCAATGGGTGTATTTATGCCCAAACCATTTCCAGAGAAAGGGCAAATTACAGAGGTGGTAACTGTCTGCAATGTTCTCAGATGCTTTGAGCTTCGTTTTTTTTCTGCAAAATTTTTACTGTGTTTACATCATTCTTTAAAACGCCTTTGCAAAACTTGCGAAGCTTCGGCCATAGAAACACCCATCCCTGGGTGGCTGCTGGCTACTGTCTGAAAAGCAGCGGGGTGCCCCATCTAGTTTTTTGTTATTCTCTTTGCTCATCCCTCTAACTGAGGTGTTTTGGATATAGTTAATACCCATTTCAATACACAAATAGTAGCTATATTGCCTCCCCCCCACTCATGTTAGAGCAAAGCTTACTCATATATTTCAGAGAAGAATAAAGAACCAGGTGCAGCGAATGTATTTTTACATTTTTATTTGTATTTGTTGGCAGCCTTTTAGTCTGCAGATTGCCAACACAAACGCGGGCAGGAGAGCTGTGCTGAGCAGGGTCTGCTCTCCTCCCCACGCTGCAGGTGGTACAGGGTAGCCGTGACCTGGGCTGGGTTTCTTGTCAAAATTGAGATGTTTGTCCCCATTTGACTTTTGATTCCATTTGGGCCCCTCTCCAGGTAATTGCTGGTTGTGGAAACAAGGAGAAGGGGAGGGCGGGAGATTCCCATGACTTCAGGGTCTCTGCTTGCCTTAAGCCAGCATGTGTGTATCACACGTGCCGAGCTGACCCCTGCGCTGGCGGCCGCGCTGGGAGCAGGGACCATCGTGGCTCTCATCCCTAGAGGAAGAGTTCAACGGAAGCTAAACATTTCACTCTGTTTCCCGGTTTATTTATTTGTCTGGATACTTTTGCTATTACAACCACATTAATTGTGAGTACATCTGAACCTGATACTTTAGTTGCTATATTGCCTTTGAATCGCTAAGGAAAATCCCTGTATGTTCCTTTAACAATTAATGTTGCCTTCCTGGTTGGGATTTTGCTTTGAGGTGGGACAGGTATGGCTGCCTGGTGTCTTAGACCCCTTGCTGAGCCCCTTGAAAGACGAAGGTGAGTGTAGATGGCCAGATTTTTTTACAAGAGCTCCTTCCACTAAAATCAGAACATGCTGAATTTCTTTACTAAGCCAAAACCAGTTCAGGAAAGAAGATTTCTGTAGGCTTCAAAAGAAGACCAAAGCAGTGAGAATATTATCTAGATAACGTAAGGAGTTCAGGGCTTTGGGAGCCTCGTGGTGCCTGGGGGAGAGGCTCTTCACAGGGGCTCTGTCACCAGCCCATCAGTGAACAGCTTTACCCAAAATGGGAGCTCAGAACTTGCCTCAAGGCTGACAATGTTGGATGCATATTATTTTTAGGTGTTAGGTTTAAATTTGTCTCTATTTACTGGTTTAAAAAAAGACAAAAAAACGAAACCCAGAAAATCTTCAGCAACATTGTTCAAAGGACATCAAAAGGAAAGTGTTTGCTGTTTTTCTTGTGTTTATGTTTGTAGAGCATAGGGTCTTGGTCTTGGTCCCATTTTGGGTTATAAATCACTATAATAAAATGAAAAAAGCCAGCAACTCTGCTTTGCCTTGCATGCAAGTATGATAGAGCATTTGCTTTATTTAATTTTTTAGTTTTCCGTATATGTTTTTGACTCCACTTTTAGTAGGTGAGACTTAACTGGAATCTTACCGGTGGTGTCTGGGTCACAGCTGATTGAGCAGGGAATTATTAACCCAGCATAAGAGCTAACATGAGGATTACTGGAAAGTTCCTGTCTGTGTCAGCTTCAAGTGAATTGTGTAACTGCAAAAGCTGTGGAAAGTTCAAATTGCTTGAGATCATGCCAAAGGGCTGTCAGTGGTCTTTTGTTAGATGCTGACCACCTCAGGCAGGGCTCACAAAGAAAGCCTATTTTGCTTAAACTGAGCAGTGCTAGCTCTGTGCTCCAGAGTTAGAGCCTAGCTACATCAGTGTCTGGGTATTAAAAACGATTATCAGTGTCTCTCCAAAAGTCTCCAGGAGGGAACCTGGCAGCGGTGTGACTCAGGTCTTCCCAGCTTTAATGGGAGCTTACTGCAAAGCTCCTATAGTCTTGTGGACTGCCTCCATCTTCACCTGAATCATAAAACTTGTTTTTGACCAAATACTGCTGGCTCACCCCTCCATATGGCTGGCACCTGAGTCATCGGTGCTGAACTGGACATCTCTGCTGATGTTGAGCACTGCCAGGTTGATATATCATTGAAATGGAGCAGTCCAGATGAGGCTCTGTGCCTTTTTTTAAGCAATGCAAAGTTGTGATGGAGACATCTGCAAGGCCCCTTGTATGGTTGAGGTCTGGGGAACAGGTCTCCATGGCCATCAGTTCCCTTCTCACTGTTGCTGAGAGATGCCTTCTCCATTGCACACTCCTCCTCTGAACAGCCCGCGTTGCTCTGGGGGATCTCAGACATTGCACTACTGTAGTTCTTGTGGAGCAGAAGAGCCTGAAATGTCATCAGTCACACTGAGAAACAGGGTCTTCAGTGCATTGTGGCCAAACCTTTCTTACCAAATCGAATGGGAGTTGGGAGGCTGGACAAACCCTGTTTCTTATATTGTCATTTAAAGCATCCTGCACTGTAGAAATGATGTCCTTGATGCCAATGTCTGGAACATCTGGATTTTAGATCATTTCAGGAGGAGCTTGTCTAGGTTGCCAAACCCCTGGAGACAGAGGAAGTGGTGATATCAGCAGAACCAGGAACTGTTCTTCACTGTCAGCTCCTGGAGACGTTGAGATCACCCTCCAGAAAACTGGAGGATGTTGAAACCTGTTGTACTGTTGTGCCTTGCGATGGGAAACGTCCGAGTGGTGCCTGCAAGAGGCTGGTTACAGGGCAGAGCAGTGGGGACTGGATGGGTTTCCATCAGTTCCCCAACTGCTCACATCTACCAAAGCCGTATGTTGCCAGCAGCTGCCCTGAGTATGTGACCACAGCTTTCGCATGTGTTCCTGGAGGATGCTGAGAAGACCAGCTGGAGAGCTGCACAGCCTTGTTGCCAGTGGAGCTTGGTGCTCTGTGGGTAGAGTATGCTGACAAGTCTCCAAACGTGAACACGTTTTGTTGAAATAACCTGGTCAGTGGCACTACGCCAGCAAAATTCATGACCTTTGGCTTCTCTTGCCTTTTTGCCTCTTTTCTAGATTGATTGACCTCTGTCTTCAGCTTTAGCTTGAGAGGTGTTGCCTTCTGGGCTGATTTTTTTCCATCGTTGTCAGCAGAGCGGTGGGGCTGTGCCTGACTTTCTGCACCTGTGCCTCCATTGACTTTGATGGATGCGCGAGTTTGTCACTGTTCAAGCTACTCCCAGCTTGGCCAGCATCCGTCGTGGAGGACTAGACAAGGACCAGCCTTTGTCTTAGCTGAGAGACAATGTCATCTATGTACAGAAGCTATAGATAGCCCAGGGCTAAATGTATGCTCGCATAGCTCTGCTGCCCTCGGAGCAAGAGGCTGCATTTCAGGAAAGGAATTTGTCGCTCTCATAATTCAACAGAGAGCAGCATCGCCAGTCCTGCCCCGTCAGCATGTCCTGCCTGCTCCCGGAGGTCCTCACTAAAGGGCCTTTTTGCTCGTTCTGGGGGGGCTGTGCACACAGGGCCTTAACTGGGTGTCGTGTCTTGAAGTGGGATCTGGCTGCCAGTCCCTTTATTGATGTAATTTTTTCTGACAAAGCTTATTTTCATTAGCCAAATGTATAGGCATTCATAAATGTTTTGTAGAAAAATTCCTCAGATCCCTTGGCTGAACACTTCGAAGCTTAGTTTCCTTTTCTCTGATGATAGCATGGCAGAGACACAAGTATTACCAGTTACTTGGTGGTTTATGTACTCTGAGAGGTCTATAAATATCCTTACATTGCAACATTTTTCATGTTTACTGTGTGTGACCATATCCCAGTATATCACTGCAACTATTTTCAAAGTCAAAATGTTGAGAGATCCACTATTCTTCCGACATTTTAACCTGTAAATACTGGCAGTAGCATGAGACAAGATCTTGTATTAGTTTGACCCGTTCAGTTGCTTTCTGAAGCAACAGATACTAGTGAGAGTCACAGGCATGGATATGAGGGTTTATGGGGATTCTTTGAGAACCAAAGGTGTTTCCCCAGCCCCTTTATTTGTTGTGGTTTTTATTGTAACATCTCTTTTTCTTATAACACATGTGCTGCTTCTAGAGGAGAAAGCTCAGTACAGTAGTTGTGCTCTCAGCAAGTCAAAGGCTACCCTGCAGGAGTAGGTTCTACTCAGACACATCTTACATAAAATTATCTCCTTTCCTTCAACTATTGTATATTTTATACCACTGTATTGTTATTGTGTAACATTGAAACGCTCTTTTTTGTGTGCATACCTACACGTGTGAAGAACACCACTGCGATAAAAGCAAACAATTCTTGCAACACGTTGTTACGGCCGCCAGTGCAGGCGGTTGTTTGAGTGTGTGTATAGCCTTTCCATCCCTCAGATTCAATAGCAACAGCTGCTAGGGCTTTTGTGCCAGCTACGATTGCAAAACCGTTCTCTGCCTTTTTCTTCCCGTGCCGATCCACCACCCCTGTGGCAGGCTGCCTGTGAGCTCTGGGTAGCGAGACCGTTTGTACAGGGTGAGACTCCAAAATCCTCATTTTGCACTCCAGCATCTGCCACTGATTTACTGCGAACTTCTCTTAGCTGTGCCATGTAACCTGTGTTAATTTATTTCCCTGTGAGAATAGTAACAGGTCAGAAATCAGAGTAGAAAATGAGCTCGCTGGAACCTGGGTGGGTGGAAAGCCTCACTGAATGGGAAAACCGGGCGGCCACATGGCTGCAAACCATCCCGCGGGAGTGCAAAGCCTGTACGGGGCTGCGCTAATGTGCCTCTATATTGACACCGCGTTGGGACTGTGCTGTGAATATTGAAGAGTCTCTTTTATCGTATTCCCCATGAGGTAATTCTTACAGAATAACATCAAATCACTGATGAAAGGGAAACCCTTTATTTGCTTATTCTAGAGAGAGATGGCAATATAGCACAAGAAATGCTCTGTAAATATGAGTCGTGAGAAATGGTTGCATTTGATTTTGTTGATGGATATGTAGCAGAGACTTAGCAGATAAAGACTGACAAATGTTAAAGAATCTTTGTTGTGGATTAAAATAAAATGCAGAGTTGGAGAGGGTACCTTATGTTCTCTTTATCTGTCCCTATACAATGCATCTTTATAGGTTTGCAAACTCCCCAAGTGCCAAAACCATTAGACCCCAAAATGGCCATGTTTTACACAAATTATGCTTACAGCAGATTTTTTTTTTCCTTATTCTCTCTATGTTTTTTCCCTTTACAGCAGCAATTTTTTGGCCAGCAATAATGCAAAATTCCCAGTTCTTTTCAAAAGCTGGTGTTTGCCAAAACGGTAACCTCACAGATTATCTTCTTGTCAGTAAGGCTTTTAACCACAGTTTTGGCAGAGCCTTGAAACATGCCCTTTCTCAGGAAAGAGTTGTCTGGGCTAGAAAAGCATTGGCATTAAAAAGAGGTTGTCATAGTGATTGAAACCTCCTCATAGACATTCCTCAGGAAAAGTAGGCTGCAAGATGCACCTTTGTAGTCCCTTTTTTAAGTAAGGGACCCTTTAAATTGAAGAGCCTATTTCATTGTCTAAATGCAGATTTCTGTCACTTGTAAAACAATAGGACTCTGGAGTGCTGTTTGTGTATCAATGCTTATTTTAATTACTTTCTACAAGAAATGGCTCAATGGGAATTAAGTTCCAATTTCTTGCTATTGCAAGGCTCCAGGTTTTTTAGGTCTTAACCAGGATCACAGCTTGGTTCCCTAGATTAATAGGAAAAGATTCGAGGAAGACACTCAAACTGAGCCCTGAATGACCGGCTCTGAGCAGGCTTGAAAAGCACAGCCTGGGAAATCTGTCCTTGTAGATGTTTGGTCTTTTGCCTGAAAAGACCTAAAAAAGGTCAGGACTTCACTGTTATCTCCTGAGCAGGCAGATCCACATGTATGACCGGTGTGATTGGGTCTGGACAGAACAGTGTGCGGATAAAAAAAGAGAGAATTCAGAATATAAACAACTTTTATACTAAATCTAGAAATATAGCATTTAATCAGTATGGGTTTTATCTAGAGATGTAATTATTCATTTGATTCACTGTTATATCTGTGTTCTATTTCTGTTTACCAAAATAAAACGAGGAAGCACATGTTTCTAGGATAGGGTCTTCACTATAAAGTGAAGCAAAATATATGCTGGATAATCTGGGAAGAGATCTGAATAGAATTAAGCTAGGAATGAAATATGCACAGGGGATGGGGTGAGGTTGTAGAAGTCCCCTGGCGATCTTTCAGTGCTTGGAGTCTCTGGATGTGCCTTATTCCATACACTTACTTTCAATTCTTTCATAACACATGCGCACACAAGGAATATTAATTAGATGAAAACTAAACTCATGGCTAGCCCAGAGCCATCTGTTAGGAACCCACTTTTTTTACCTGGCTGCCCAACAAGAAAGGTCTAATCCTGAGACATTTGGAGGCAGTGGCAGAATGAGAGGTGTTGATGTGAGCTGCACTGGATTTCAATGCCTACTCCTGCAACAAAATTAACCCCAAATTCCAATCCTGTTGGGATTAAAGGAAGAGACAAAGAAAGAGACCTTTGGGAAGATCTTGTTATTTCTGGAAGTACCCAAAGCCCCGCTGGGAACGGGGCCTAATGAGAACCTATTATTGTTCTTATTGTTCTCTCTGAAGTCAAAGG
This sequence comes from Balaeniceps rex, assembly GCA_013401315.1. Taxonomy (NCBI): domain Eukaryota; kingdom Metazoa; phylum Chordata; class Aves; order Pelecaniformes; family Balaenicipitidae; genus Balaeniceps; species Balaeniceps rex. The sequence goes on along the minus strand of VYZW01018339.1, from coordinate 328,550 downwards.
GACTTCTGCAATCGACTTGAAAGGAGCAGGACCTGGGAGCCATTTATTTTACTTTCATACGCTGCGTGAGAGTTCATCAGTTCTAAAATAGTGACTTCGGGGTTTGTGGGTATGGGAAAATCCATCTGAGCGAGAAACAGGGGCTCGTTTTTTGTATTGCAGAAGGGTGTCCGGGGAACTGGGCAAAGCTGCGGTGTAGTTTAAATCCGGGTCACAGTGGGTGCATTTGCGTTACCATTTTAGCTCAGATCACAAGTGTGCTTTTGAAGCAGATCTGCTGATCATTCCCAATTCATCTATTTTGCTGTGTATCATGGAGTTGCCTGGGAGCACACGAACTGGGCTCCTCCCAGATGAAACAAATCCAAAGGATGCACTCTAACCACTGTCAGACAGTCCTCGGGACTGAGCCAGGGCAGGTGAGACCAGGAACCCCTGAAATGCGTACAGAGAGGTCATCAGCCCCCACTCTTTCACCCGACAGATTTGATCGCACTGCCGTGTCTACATCATGCGTCTGTGCTGCTAGGGCAGCCTGGAAGGGAATATGTGTTCGACCCGAGTTTCCCCATTGCCCATCCTTGCCTGGGTGTGAGGTTGTAGCCTGAACCAAGTCTGCAGGGTCTCATCAGGTAAGGTAAATCCACAGGAGGGTCACTGAGCTCGCAAGACCTTCAATAGTGAGGGACGGGTTTTATCGTTCCAGCACACAGCGGTGCTCACCCAGCGCCTACTTTCCCTTGCTCTTGGGATGCTGCCGCAGGGTTCCTGTTTTCATAGAAAGTTTCTCCTTTCAGATAAGCAGCTGATTTTAAATATTTAAGAAATATTCCTGGGCTAATTGAAATATATTTGGTAGTAGATTTTTAAAGCAGCACAACATGGTGAGACTTGGAGTTACACTTGGCAAAGTGGTTGCTACAGGTGAACTGCGGTTGAAACATAATGTTACAAACAATTTTTTGCCTGCCTTTTCTTCTTGAAAGCCCTGAAGTTAAGGAGGACCAAAATCTGGATCCAATTCAGAGTTTCGTGGCTGAAGTTCCTCTTACATGTTGTTCTCCACATGAGAAATTGCTGTAAATGCTCATTCAAAAATCCTTTAGGAAGAATAATAAAGGCGTTTGGAGAAATTTGCTTTAATATTTGCTTTACGGCAACTCCCACCAGCTACAGGTGTCTCTCCTGCTGCAGTTTCAGCTTTGTGACTTTCCCGGTCCGCCTTCCCTGGGGTTTGTTTCGTGCTGCAGCCTTTCATCCCTCGTTCCTGGCCCGGCCAGCGTTAGGGACCTGGCGGGAGCGCTGGGTGCGCGCCTTTGTGCCCGAGTTACTCATCAACCGGAGGGGCTGGCGGGGCTCGGGGGGCACCCGGTTACTGTGGTTACCAGCGGCATCGTGCTGCGCTTGTAAATGCGATCTTTGACCGTAGCCACCGCTCCGGAGGAATTTTCACAGCTCCCGGAGAAGACAAAACTCCGGGAGTTGGGATGTAAAAGGTTATCTGATACAAGGTGGATGAAGCGGAGACTTGTTCTGTGGGAAAGCAAATCCCTCTGCCTCACAATGAGGGAAATGTTGGAAGGTTTTTAAGTTTCAGGCGTATTCCCTCGCAGCAATGGTCTCATTAAACTTGTTTTCTCTAGCTCTGGTACGAGGGTCGTGCATGGTGGTAGGGGTTTGGTCGTTGGCCGTTTGCAGAGGTATAAGGTCACTCCAAATTGTTCTCGTGCTTATGTGTTTGCAGCAAGAAAATATTAATGAGTCTTTCATCAGTAGTAGCCAGATCATATCTGCTCCAGGGTATCACTCATCTGGCCCCAGCAGAGTTAGCGAGTTGAATGCCTGGAGCTGGGGGCTGAACTTACGGAAAGTAAGCTCAAGACTTTGTCCACGTAGTCACAGCAACAAAACCACAGCTGAACTGTAAGTTTCTCCAGGATCTCACAATAAACGTGTTTTAGCCTGAAAGGTTGCACTCACCTGCCTGTGGGACGGTGTCCTCAGTTGGGACTTTTTTAATATTATTCCTATCTGCTGCAAAAAGATATGTCACTGGATAACAGAAATCGGGGCCAGAGCACTGGAGGCACGATAATATTGCTTCAGTTCCCTTTGTACTTTGTCTTACATTCACTGTTGCATTACTTTAATGACTTTATTTTTCAGAGGATTTTGTATCCATAGACCATATGTATCTATTCCATATCGCATTGTTATTTACTTGAATTACTTAAAACGTTTAGTTCCAGGCGTCGGTTTAACGGGTGAATGGGCTGGTGCTCCCCAGCGCTGCTCTGGCAGAAGGGGGAGCGCAAGGGGTGTAAGTTCTGAGATTGCCCCCCCTTGCCGGGACTCTGCCCACCTCCTACCCGCTTCAGACGCTTACTCCGTGCTCTGCTTAGGATTTTGGGAGCAGTCCTTGCTTCTTATCACTCCTGTTATGTCCCCGGAGTTCAGGTCTTCTCTGCCTTTATTCTTTCAATGCTTACATGGAAAATACACCTGTGCAGTTAATGAAAACACCCAAGAAATTAATGTCCTGCCTGAGTTTAAAATCTGGGTAATGGCTCTGAGCAGATCCTCAGCCCTTACAATGGGAAGATGGCAGATCACTGCTGACAGTGGAGGTCCTGCCCGTGGGCCGGAGGAGGAGAAGGGGCAACAGTGGAGCGCTGTGTTGGCTCCTGGTCCTGGGAAGGGGATGAACAGCCGGTCCGTTTTGAATGGTGTCAGGGATGAAACCACGGGAGTGAATGCAGTTAAACCTTTATCCTTTTTTTTTCTCAGTTCCCTCTTTGCTTCTGTGGGAAGTTCCCAAACCGGGTATGATTCAGTGGGGCCCAACAATATGGGGTTTTGGAGATGTTCTCCTTGCGCCATGTCGGGAGCTGCAGACGCAGAGCTTGAGGGCTGCTGCGAGGAGAGATGTCCCAAGGCAAACGTGCGGGTATAGGCAGTCGGGGTGGTGTAGCCGGCGGGGGCTGTGTGCCGCTGTGGGATTACAGCCCCGAACGGAGATGATAGGCCAGATACAGTTTCACCGGGGCTTGTTCTGTGGCATAAAGGGTTCTTTTTAGTGCAGCCAAGAATCCCATTAGCCTTTTCTTTTCCTTAACAACCTGTCTCCTATCCATTGGCAGCACATTTTAGTTACCTCGCATCATATAGTGCATCTTATGTGGTTTAACTATAAAATGCATCTCTTTACATTTGCTCACATTACAGTGAAGTCCATCGCTTCACTACGACAAGCTCCTACGAGCCTTAGTCACGCAGGGTGTCCTGCCTGACTCCATGAGTCTGCTCCCAGCGGGGAGGTGAGCAGGATTTGGCCGCTAGTGTGACCGCAGCCTGTCCAGCACAATCTTGGGGCATTAAACGTATCAAATTGATTCAAGGGGTCTGGGGTGTGATGCCTTAGAGCCTGCAGAATTGCAGTACTCAGTGATGAAATTTTTGTGAGGTGTTTGACTTACAGGAAATATTTTGCTCCTTTCCTGTTCTTTTTGAACATCTATACCATTTTCAAGACAGAAATCCCCCACCTTGTCCCCTTGAATACACCGAGAAAGCAACTCTCTTACTGTGTTATAAACATGATAATACTGGCTATGTGCACCTTCTAGTTCCTATAATGTCACATTGCTCTGCACTAGGAGCTTGATAAGATATTTGCTTCCAAATGTTAACTACTGTATATGAAATGATAAGTTAGAAAAACTATTCATTAGTTTAATTGAAAGAGCACCCAAAATATCCAAATGTTGTATCATCAAAATTAAAATGGTAGATATTGGGCAATATCACTCTTATGTTAGTAGCTTTGTTTGCATTAGAGGAAATCCATCCTATGACAAACCTTTTGTCTGTGTGTAAAAGTGTTTTAAAACTGTTTATAATCTTGCTGAATTACATTTGAGTGGTCCTTCTGCTGTGAGAAGTAAATACTAATTTAATTCTACTTTTTGATGGAGCTCTTAACAGTTCCCATGTAGATACCAACGGCTTATAATTAGTTGTGCCATCACACATCATTGCAGAAAGTAGACTCTCCAATGCTGACTCTCAGAATAAATTGCTTCAAGAAACTGTCGGCAAAGAGACTATTGCAATTAGACAATTTAGAACAGTGCTAATGAGGATAAATTTGCAGGGATATTTGGCATGATTCAATGTGGCTAGCAATGATGGCCTCCACTGTTTCTGCCTAAAATACTAGAATACATGTAACTTGATTGCAAGCAATAAAACAGTTTTCAGGTATAAACAGGTCAATTCACTGTAGAACATAGAGACACAGAAGCTTATTATAATAATTTTGAGGTCTAAAAATTCTGTCTATCCCTCATAAACATCTCTCCGGGCACCAACACCGCAAATTCTTCCCTGGGTGAGCTGTCCTCTCTTCCTTGAGCAATTTCATTAACTTCACTCTAACTGCCTGGGTATGAAGAGGTTTGCAAGATTAGGCCAACAGTTTGACTTCCTTTCCCACAGGGTGCTAGAGTCTATTATATCAAACTGATTTTTGCCATTTTCAGTTAATTTTTAAGAGAACAGACTATTTTTGGTCAGCAATCTAGACCCTGTTGTTTGTCCTCTTTCGTATGGACTTTGCCTGCCTGGAGATTTTGTGACGTTTTCCTCTGTTGAGATCTATTCTTATTAGAATTGTTATTTTGGTAAAAGCCATACGCTTGCAGCGATTTGCATACCTAAAATGCTGAGGTCGCTTGTACACTGATTCCATTAGGTCTCCATGTCTCGCGTATTTGTCTCCCTGTCGGATTAACCATTCTTGCTTCGCCACCAGGAACATCTGTCAATCTTTTCTGCATTGTCTGGCAGCTTCATTACGGATCTCAAACTCATGTAAACACCTTGGGGCTGGGGCTGTCTCTGACTTTTCTCTTGGCCAATGCAGTGCATTTGGCCAGTGCTTAACCAGCTACAGTTCTGAGTAATAATGACCCAGATACTATGTGAGTACTCATAAAAAGCAGAAAATTCATGGTGTCATTTTGAAGGGTTTGGGAACCGGCCTCTCCCACAAAGGTAGGGAGAGCTTGGACTTTTCCATGTCAAGCTTTTAATCTCCAGAATGTCCTTTTTACTTTAAAAAGGCCAAATTGTCCTGCTGGCTGTTGTTATTGCAGGAGGTTCCTCACTGTGGTTTACTGGTGGAAAGGTATTTGAGGTCCTAGAAATTTTGTTTATTTAGGTGGGGGTTTTTTGTGTGATCGCTTGAGGGAATCAATGAGTTCTTTTGTTTTTCTTAATTTTATTTTATACCTGCATCATACGTTGTTGGACAGATCAGAGGCGTAGTTTGCTCTTGGTTCCCGCACTTCAAGTGACATTTCTGATGGCGGCCATATGAAAAAGAAGGCAAACAAACGTAGTAGACACAATCCTTCCTTAGGGTACAATTACTTTTTAAAAGGTGCATTGATGGAATATGCTTTCTATTCAGGAGGTACATCAAGGAGAGGGTGAGACTTTCCCTGCACAGGTAGGAAGGCAGAGGGGTGGGGTTGGTGGTCACTGGCGCTTTGGCTGCAGAGTGGATGTGGAGTGGGACACCCGGAGCTGTGCATCAGGCAGAGCTGCCCTGAAATATGAGGTCTCCTTTCCCTGTTGGCATGGGGTTTGTCTTTTTTTGGAATGCCCCTTCCTTGGGCTGAGCATAATTCAAATAACTTGTGACTGATAGCTGTTATTAGTGCTTCTTTTCTCGGATAGAGCTCAGGAAGGGTGTGAAGAGAGGGCAACCAGGAACCAGATCTGCCCCATCTGGGGTGGATCTTTTCCATCTGTACTTGGCACCTGTGCTTCAGAAATGATGCAAAGACTTTTTTAGTGGATGAGTTCTGTATTTTTTCCTCCAAATCATGTGCAATGTCAGGCATAGTTTCTCTGCCTAAAATACCTACTTCGGTTGTTTTCACTACGGAAAGTACACTGTGTTTTCTGACTTGGCTCAAACAATTCACTTCAGTTACCCAAGGTACAGGATCAAGAAGATGAGGAACTTCTGTAATCCTCTTGCAAATTTGCTGAGGTCAGTAGAGCTTTCCTACCTGAGCCCTGTGAGCTGACCTTACAGAAAATATGGATGCCTTATCTTGACTGTATTTCCCTCAGGGCAGGTGACATGCACTAGTTAACTGCAGTTAAAATAAACCAAAAACCTCCCTCCCATGAATTCAGATCCCAAATAGTCTCCTAAACTTCCTTCCTGTGCTTCTGCTGACATTGCTAGTGCTAACATAGCTCTTGCTGACTGAGTTGTGGTGAACCCTCGTGGGACTTCTCTCTTTCCCATTGGATGTGGATGGCGATCTAGGAGAAGGATCCTTATGTGTACCCAAATGCAGAAGACAAAGGACTGTAGCCGTAGCTCACAGGAGAGTTTGTTTTGTTGTTTCACTGTAGCTTTAGGTCAGTCTGTTTTCCATGGCACGCAGTTGGCCCAGTTCTAAATAGTGTACAGGCTTGCATTTCCTCTGCGTATTTTTCTGTATAAATTATCTCTCTGTGTATATTTGTGAATGTATCAATATCTATATATATTTCTCTTATAAAAAATTTGAAACTCCATAGAGCTTTGTAACGCAATGACATAAACTATGGTGTCATTAAAAGACAATGAACATGTTTCCTTGTTCTTATATTTAACCCAAATTACGGGAGCAGAGAATGATTTAGTAGGGCTTTGAGGATGTAATAAGTGTATTAGCAGTCTTAAAAAATCAGTTTGTGAATCAAATCCTGACTCATGCATAAGAACTTTTTACTTGCTGTGTTAGTCTGTTGGACTTCACAGAGTCAGCAAATTCATGAAATATATAAATTATTGGCCTTTCAGCAACTCCTTTTTCCTTTTTTTAAATATGTCAAATTTGCTAATAGTTAAAAAGTTGTTTTCAGTCTAAGTATGGACATTTCATATTATAAAATCATTTTGGTAACCGTAGACTCCTAGTTAGTAGTTCCTATCCTTTCTTGATAAAGTTGATGTTCAGGTTTCCAAGAGATTTGCATTGGCGCAAATCACTGTCCAGCCTCAAAGGGCCGCAGGTGCCTCCTGCACACAGACTGTGCATCTCCTCCTCCCTCCGAGCTGCTCTTCGCTCCTCAAGCAGTCACGGCACGGTCAGGATGGCAAAACAGGTTCCTTAGTCAGAGGAGAGTACTGGAGACAACATCACCATTTTTTTTTTTGGCATGAAACTCTTGCAAGCAAGCACACTTATGGTTTCCTTAATGCTCTGACACCTGGAGCTGTGCTATTTTACAGGAATCTGTTTCCCATTTTAAGAAACGTGGTTTTCTGGAGAAGCTTCAGGAGCCTCCGGTCCCCAGTGTCATTTAATGGCTTAATTTTATAGCACAAATAGTAAGATGCTAGTGTTTATTTTTATTTGGCTAAACCTCCTTGTTCTTTTTGAGGCTTAGCTCCTGACTTTTGAACACATGGCGTTGGAAAAAATATCATAAACATTCAAATACTTTTGTAAATGAATTCTTTAGGGCTGCAAGCAGGGAGAGCTAATATTCTTACATTAGCATGGAAGCGCCTTAGGCCTTCCTTCTTTCTCCTTTATTGATACCATCTGAAGCGTCTTTAGAGTCAGGTTCTAGATTCATTAAGTCTGGATTTATATGGGTGAGACATTGCTAATTAGCCATGGCACTCAGTTTACACCAGTCCAGCTGACACTTCACGGAAATCTGTAGAATTACGTGATTTACGTGGGTATCACTACCAGTGTACGTCCCCTGACAACAAGCAAGGTCAGGGGACTTTCTCAGGTTTGAGCACGACAGGCTGGGTGGCAACTAGCAATTTTGATCATTATTGGAGCGTTGCCGTGCTTTGCTGCAGTGCCTCTTCTCCACGTACAGCGTGAGTTGAGTTAACCCTGGCCGCAAAGCTCCTCTGACAATTTGAAGTACTGCTGTTACAGCTAATGGGACTTGCACATCCTAATCCTTTAGATCACTTTGAGCATCTTAGGCTAAATTTAAAAAAAAAGGGAGAAAAAAACAGTGTTAAGCTAATGTTAAGGGTCTAACTTAAACTCTCAAAAAACAAGAGGATTTGGCATCATTATCTCTGCCTGTTGTTCCTGGGTATTACTGCTGTTGTGATCCCTTATAAGAAAGACTCTGACCTGCGTGAGATTGAGAGCTTGAGTGAAAAAAATAAACCACTTTAATGAGCGAACGTTTAATAGCTGTAATACAAGATTTCCCAACCTGCTGCAATTTCATTTTAAAATCATGTGTTATTATGAAAAAGCCATACTCTGACAGTTGTGCCGCATTTTAATAGAGTCCTAGGGCCTAATTCTGCCGTGTTTGCATTAAGCAACACTTTGTTCCAGGAGCAGTCATATGGCAATTACCAGGAGTATGTTACTGCACACCATGAGTAAGCGTGTAATTTAATTACCTGGTGGAAGATTCTCATTAGTGTAAAAAGAAATATTGACCTTTCCAAAGTCTAATAACTGAAGTTTAGCAAAACTAGATAAAGCTGTTTTCTATCTAAAAGCCAAGAGTATTCATTGAGCATCAGGAGCTCCTTGTAAAAATGTGATGGGAAAAGTTGGCCACAGCTCTGGAAGAAATGCGGTACGGGCTGGAGCCTGCACCATTCCTGGGGATGGGAATTTTTCCTTTGACTTGGCGGAGAGCAAGATAAAGATCGGTTTGCTGAGCTCTGAGGGACCAGTTGAACAACTCTGGTGTTGGTCGCATTCCCATGGTAGGCCTGTGGACTAAATGTGCAACTACTTCAACAAGTAAATGTCTCTAAATGAACACTGGTAAATTAACTAACCTAATTCTTTACTGTAAATAATGTGTGTTGTGTACCATATTTTACCATGTTGGGATCTGAAGAGATTTATAACAGAAGAGCGGAGTATGCACTCCGATGAGGGAGAGCAACAGTCTGCAAGCACATCTTACATATACCTTACTTTTAGGGATCTTAACTGGGCATTAATCAGTATATGCTTTATTAGCAAAATTCTCCTTTCAAGTCTATTTACATACAACACACTAATCGCCTTTCATCAGATTTTCTTTCAGAGGGAGCGGCAAGAATCTCTGACGACAAAACTCGTCTTAGTGTGTCGTGTTTGCAGGTAGCTCAAAGGAGGGAGTTACATGCCATAGAGTTTATTCTCATCAGACTGACGTAAAGAAAATACACCCATTGCTCACATGGTTTTCTTAATTTTTTTTTTGTTGTTCTTCATTGAGTGTCTTAGTGGTTTTGTTTGAAAAATGTTTTGCTGCCCTTGTCTCTATAAAGCTGTTGAGCTGGATTCTCAGCTAAGCTCTCTTCTGACTCTGGAGATGCATCTCCTCAGTTGATGATTTTGAAGTTGGAAGCCAAGGGAGCAGAAGATCTTGGTGTATGCTCAGACAGAGCTAGAATGGCTCTGTACGGGACAGCTGCTGGGTGTGCTGGGTGTAGCCATGGTGTGGTGGTTACATTGACCTCAGGTTAGGAGAGCCACAGAAAGCAAACCTGGGAGAGATGAGATGAATAGGGATTATAGGGTGGAGGTTTTGGCCTGGAAGGGAAGAGTGCTCTCTCCTTAAAAAAAAAAAAACACAAATTACGTGTGGTTTGCTTCTGTTAATGGGACTCATCTGGTGCACTGAAAGGATTCAGAGCAACAGCATTGGCCAACAGCATTTAACAATTTATCTTCTAATAGTTAAAGAGTTGGTTTCATGGGGTGAGGAACCAGGATCTGCCTCCTTTCCTCACTGAGTCCTTTCTGGTTTGCAGACAAGCCACATTGCCTGTCTTGTCTTCTCCACTTGACTGTATTGCATGTTGAAGAAAGGGTGCCTGGAAATGCTATGGCTGGACATGAGCCCACGAAGAGCAGGGGCAGCCATTAGCTGTCCAGCTTTAGAGTCGCCTTTGCTTCCCAAGTCACACAACCTGAGGGTTACACAGTGTATCGTTTTGTTCATTGTCTGAAAATTTTGTGCAACTGGGGAAGTCCATAGTCTACAGTCTGACTATTTATAAATATCAGCCCATTAATTTTGTGTAAGTTCTTTGACTTTATCTTGGCAAATAGTTAGCTGCAATACTGTAGACCGTAAGTGCCTATAGATGCTTTGCCTTTTTGGATAGGATTTTTATTGGGGTCTTACCTTGGCCTTCAGAGAAATGCAGAGGAAAAAATGTACTCACAATTAACCATATAACATCTGCTCAGACGTCTTACTGCCTGACTTGCAGATGTGGTTGGATTCATATGCAGTGTTGGTATGTTTGCTTTGCAGTATATATGACCAAATTTGTGTGCAAGGTTGCTGGAATACAGTAGACACCAAATTTACCGTACCTTCTGCATAGTGCAACTGTCATGCAGAAGATTCCTACCCTGTGCCACTGAAATATCTCAGGTGGTTCTTGTTCCCACACAAGGGAAACAGATTTCTTATTTCATTACTTTTGCACTTTTCAAAGTATTGAGTGAGGACTCTCTGGCAGGCAGTGTTGAAATGTTGAGAAGTAGAAGACAACGGAAGGACAAAAATATGTTCCCCTTCACAGCGAGAATCCCTCTCTACAAAAGTGAACAGAGAAAGAATTAATCTAGAAATTCCCTTTTAAAACTTCCATCTATTAAAATAGGATCATTTGAACAACATGTTACAGGAAGTTATGTAAAGATTTTAACAATGTGCCATGTACTGCTTTCAATTATTAATAGAGATCTCTTTCATGAGTTGTATTTTGCTGTTTTGATGAGTAAGTGTTTTCACCTGAAGACGATGAGTGAAAACTATGAAAGTTTTGGCAGAGCGTGTTGCTCTGGCGGATGGATGGCCCCAGGCCTGCTCGGAGCGGCTCGTCAAGTAGGTGCCCGTTGCTCCTGAGGTGTCGGTGGGAGCTGCTTGGAGGGAAAACACTGCTTGACTGCTCATCCTGCTGGCAGCCATGCTGCTTTGATGAACACTGCAGTAAAAGAGCTCAGTTTATGCCACTTTGAGTAAGAGCTTGATCATACAAGCCTTACTTCGTCAGATTTGTCTTCTTAGACCAGAGGTCGCTGCAGAGCATTTCTCTGAGAAGTCCCTCTTACAAGGGTGGACCTGAGTTGACTCCTCTGGCATGGGCCGTAGCTCCTTGTAGTTCAGGCTTTGCAGTGAGATTCCTCAGAGGCTGTGAAGGTTTCTAGGATCGAAAGAGTAGATTAACAGAGAAGTGTTTAATATGGAGATTTATGAACTTTCTGTATCGCACGTGGAGATGGATGTGTAAGAACTAAAGTGACTACAACTGGCATGTGTTATACAGTTAGAGCCATGTATCAGTCTCCCAGCTGTGGCATGTGGGGCGATGTAACTGTCCCCTTTGGTCATAGCTCATTGTCTTCAACTCGAAATGTTAGCCCTCTTTTTTTCTTTTTGTGCTGCCTTTATAAACCTTTGGGCAGGAGCACATTCTTGGCATTGTTGGGTGTTTTTGGGGAAAGCAATTCCACGCATTCTTAGCTTTGGGAAGTGATCAGGCAGAAAGGCGTGAACTAACGTCAGATGATTTATCATTGTTCCACCAGAAAAGGGACACAAGACCTTAAACAACTACTGGCTGTGTAAGCCCAGAAAGTTATTTTACATAGGGTTGTTTAAGCCTGAAATAGGAATAGTGACAGCCTTGCATACTGGAGAGGTGCACTCTTGTTTAAAACCACAGGCATTATATACTTGCATGTTAATTTTGATAATGCAATAATGGGAAAAAAGTGTAAAAAGGAGAGATTTGCTTGCAGGAAAAATATTAATACCGTGAAGGCTTAATATGTCAAAATGTTGGGTACTTTGTTCAGTGCGGGAGGTCTTTATCTTTGCGTCCATAACAATGGTCTTCTCCAACCTAGGACTTAAGTTCATTGATGTGCTGCTGTCTTGGTGAATGAACTCCCTTTCTGTGATGCTGAGAGAAAGAAAACAGCCTACTTTACTGAGATTCCCCTTTTATTAGATCCAAAACCAGTTACTGGACATCTGATCTTATGTTCCTGACTTATTCATAGCAGAAACCTTGCGTTTAAGCCCCTTTTTTATTTTACTGCATATACTGTGTAGTAGAAACGGGCTAATTGAAATACAATAGTTGTAAAAGGAATATGTCAAGTGCTGTCTCAACTTCACTCTCTTTTGGAAAGCACTAGCAAATCAGATAGGCAGTAAATTGTTTTAATTTGTTTATTAATTCAGTAAGAATTATCTACAAAGCCATCACACTTCTAGGTTTTCTTGGACAATTCTCCTTTCTCTTCCCAGCAATTTTGTCCAGGAGGAAAAACAGGACTTTGCCTATATGAAAGCGCATTATGTCGGGCCCTTAGATATGTACTTTAACTGTGTGAAAATTTTGCCTAAGGAGATATTTGATAATTAGGCTAATTAAAAGAAAGCACTAGGGCAGATTCACTAAAGGTATTTATGACAGTTGTTTCTCTGTATAAACAGAAAGAAAGAAATAAGAGCAAGAAAAAATACAGAAGCAATTATAAAGGGTGAACCTTACTGTAATGTACAGCTCTTAGATTTGCTTAGGTTTTTCCTCTTGCTTTAAGCAGTCACTGAACATTTCCATAGAACAGTGATGCAAAATGACCCACCTTCCACATTTGTTTGACTGTCATGTCAGAAGAAGAGCTGCTTAAAAGGATGAAAACTTCATGTTGTGTCCTTCAGGCCTGAACCAGAACAGTAACTAGCACAGCTGCTACTTTGGCTTTAAAGATAACACTACTGTGAAGACTTGTCTGGTTTTAGGTACATAGTTTTCTGGGTGATAGTCTTTTGAAGTTTGTGATGGACTACTTTGTACAAATGCACGCATGAAGTGTTTCCAGCCCTGGGTCATGATAAAGCCTCTTTAAAAGAAATCAAGCAGTGTATTTTGTTCTGGTTCACAAAAGTGGTATTGGATAACATAGTGAAAACCTTTGCTGCTTTGTGAATCGGGAGAGAAACAGCAGTCTGGCCCTAGAGGGAAGAGAGTCGTGATGTACAGAGCCTCGAGAAGGTGATGTCCCAGGGCCTTTGGGTTTATATTCCAAAAGAAATAAAGTACATTTTCTTTTAGAATCAAGTCAGTCTAGTTCTGACTTCCTTCAAATGGGAACCATGGGCAGAGTCCAGAGCTGGCTGTGAAGCAAAGCAGCCCCCCAAGGTGTGAGGGTGAGAACTGAGGGAAGTGGGAGGGAAAGGAAGAGGCTGGCTGTTGTGGGAAGCTGCTGTGTTGGACACGCTTACTTAATCCTAAAGGTTTACCTTTCCTGACTGCCTCCAGTTCCCTCCCAGCCCTCCTGGGTGAGAAATGCCTGGTACCCTGGGCTTGGCAAAATGTCCATTTCTGAAGGTGTAGAGACTCCTGTTTACAGCTTTATTACGAGAAGGAATAAGTGGAAGGGGAGAGTGGGAGGAGAGGAATACGTGACGGGTCTTGGGGAACGTCTTGTGTTTCCCAGCATGTGAAGGACATGGGAGTTAAACTCACTGCTTGGAAGATATGACTGTCAATATATGTGTTTGTCCTCAATCCATCCATCCATCTATCCGTCCATCCATCTATCCATCTCTCTCTCTCTCTCTCTCTCTCTCTGTATGTCTGTCTATGTAACATGTAGTCACATATTGGGATTTTATATGGCAATGCAACTTCCAGTTCTGTGAAGAGTGTTGAGTGAGAAATTGCCTATATCGTTATATAATTACTTAGTAGCAGTTGGACTACATGGAAAATAGTGAACAAAAATACTTCTTTGAGTTAAAAAAAACACACAAAATCCCAAACAAACAAAAAAACCCATTCTTATAAATGAAAAATTATCATATTCAGCATCTGCGGCTGGAAATGGTTCACCTTCAAACCTGAAAGTGAAAACTCCTTAAAATGAAGGAGTTGGGGGAAAAGAAAAAAATCATAAACCCAGAAACGTGCATTCAATTTTAGAACTTTGAGCTTTAATACCTAAGAAAGGTGAAGGCATTTGTCTTTTTGTACTATACATACATGTGTGTCTGTTTTCAGTCGGAGTAGTATAAACCTTATCAGAACCACTGGGATTACTTTACTGGCATCTGTGAATGTGAGAATAATATTTGGCTTGTGATCTTACTGTTTTAGCTCCTCACCAGAACTCAAATCCACAGGTAAAACACACTGATATTTTCAGGTGAAAGTGCGAATTCACAAGGGAAAAAAATGAATGCGCAGAACGGTGTCATTAAAGGTGAAAGCTAAAGAGAAATTATGCAAAGTCCTAAAACGCAGATACTTAGGCTCAGATCTGCTTCCATTATAGCTAATGCCAAAACTCCTATTGTTTTCACTGGGAGCTGGATTAGGACTTTTATTGATATCATGCCAGTTTGAATTCCTTCTCTTATTCTTGATCTTCATCTTGACAATCACTTTTTCCATTACAGTGCCATTAGAGATTTAAAACACAGTATAATAAAATTCAGTGAAAAAATAACTTAATGCACCTAAATTATTATGCAAATGGTACAAATTTAAACTCATTCACATCATTGCAGTTCTCTCTTTACACCAAACAATAGAATCTAAACTTTATTCTTTTCACTTGCTAACCAATTTTCAGTTCACTGTCTTTTTTTTTTCCAGGGGTTTCTGGAGTATCAAAATAATTGAAAATAATTGGTCTTTCAGTTGTTTTACAGTTAGTACTTGGATAATTAAAAATTAAACAGATTATGCATGTTGTACTTTAATAAAACAATTAATTATTATTCAGTGGCCTTTATTCAGTGGCCTCTATGGAGTATGCCTGGCAGTGCTCAGCCCCAAACTGACAGAGTCCAGATCACAGAACTGGCCTCTGTATTTTGGCAACCACTGAAATTGCCATTATCGAGCCTCTGCAAGGAAGCAAAAATAAAAAGACTGAACTATCCTTTTTTTCCCTGGGAGAAGTTGCTGCAGCAGAGATTTGGGAGCAGGGGCAGCACAGAGGCTGCAGGTGTCAGAAGGTGCAGGGTCAGCTACATCTCTTCTTCATTCGCTTTGGCATTTTTCTCTAAGACTGAGGTACAGGTGTCTGTATGTAGATCTAAAAAAATAGTCCTTAGACAGTCTAGTAAATTCAGTCACAGGTGACCTCAGTATGGTGATCTTCCATATTATGTATTTGCATAATTCTGAAAAATCATAAACTTGATTTTAAAAACTATTGGCTCAGAATTTGCCTGTAGAAATAAACGGGTATTAACTGGAGCTGCTGTTGGCTTTCAGTGTGCAACTTTGCTGTCATTCGGACTGATCATGATTTATTTTTGTTTATATAATTTTGATATGGATTTGAAGATATGATACAAAGATATGGTTTGAAGAAAATTTATATGCTGTGTCTAAAATGTTTGCGGTGGAGAACCAAAGCGTTTTCTTCCATTTTGGTTGTGGGTCTCCGCGATGTGAGTTCATTTGCCTCCAGCTTCGGCATAGGTTAACTGTAGGAGCATTGCTGTACTCTTTTACCACTTCATTTGGCAAATATTACAGAAAATCAAAGACAGTTTGAAAAATGACTGTATTTTTCAGATTTGAAAGAGCTTTTGTGAATACACCAGCCTCTTGTCCACAGTCAATACACAGTACAGCTTTCATATTACACCAAGTAATAGTGCCTGACGCAGACAGGGGAAGTTCTGCAAGTGCCGAGTCCCTGCGAGCTGCCAGGAGCTGAATCTGGTTTGGGACATTTCCACCGCTTATCTACGTTAGCAGGGTCTCCAGGTACTGCACTCAGACACTGAGTAAATAGTGGTATGGTAAGAGGCATCGTTCCGTCTTCTGTACATAAGGGAACACAAGCATTAGATGCAGAGTCTCAAGTCAGTCCTGGCAGCTTGTTGCTCCCTGGGAAGCTCAGGCCAGTACGTATGCTGGTTAATGAAGCAGATGTGCGTGGCCTCTGAAACTTTTGGCTGTCCTTATGACAGGGCAGTTTTTAAATATGGATAACGTGGGGCTAGGGAGCCTGTCACGTTCACCCCGTGCTGGCTCTGTGGTGGCTATTAGGGAGCATGGGCATGTTCATGCATTTTCCCTGTGTGGTTGGACCAGGAAAAGAAGAGTAGATTAGATAAACCCAGTTAATAGAAGTATTAGAGACACATTATACCTAGGTTTTTCCCCTTCTTTTCATACATTTTATTCTACATACACTTCAAGCAGAATCAGAATTGCCAAAAGGAACGAGTGCTGTGCAAGGATGATGAAACCTGAATTTGGCAGCCCGCAGCCTGCCGAGGGCTGGGGGTTGCGGGGTGCAGCCTTCACGGGGCGCCAGACCAGGTAGGCTAGCCCACATGCAAATCCCAATTTGAACTGTAAAAGCACTTTTGGGATGGTTCTTGCAGGGACGAGTGTTACAGATCACTCTCATGTTCCCAGGGCTCATGTATTACTGTTTCAGCATTTGGTTGAGATTCACAGAGCTAAGTTAGCTTTACTGTTGAAGTCTGGGATGCCAACGTCTCTCTTCTGTAACAGTCATGTAAACCTCATCAAAATCAATGGAGTTACTTTGTGTTGGCATCTTTGGGGGTGAGGACAGTGATGTTTTAGCTTCCCGCCAGACTTCAAATACACTGATAAAAAGGAACTGGGTTTTTTTGCCTTCCTACAAACCAACCAGCTTTTCTCCAAGCAGATTTGAGTGAGTTTTGGTGGCCTGAGTCTTTCATTCACCATGCACAAAGCATGGTGCAAAGGTGCTCTGCTCGAGCCCTTGTGCTCCCTTGCTTTGCAACAGCTCTGTTCACATGCTCATGGGTGGGCAGGTTTGCCTGGAAATGTGCATCAAACCAACGTGGTTTCATTCTTCAAAGGTCTTCTAACACTCCACCCAAAAGTTGCTGATAAAACTGTCCTTTCCCTGCAGATTTAAAAAGAACTCTCAGCTCCGCTTTTAAGTAAATTTACATTATATAATGGTATGTGGTGACAAATCTTAGGTGTTGCGCAGCACTGGGGTGACTTCTGCACCTGTGGCTGGAGGGGCAGCTCCTGCTTGATACCCCTTTAGGGCAGCAGATAGTACTGCCCCAGTACCATGTACCCAGCCCCAAACAGCATTGCTGAATTTCTCTAACAGAGTTTCAGGGGTTTTTTTTAGTCATTATACATACACATATGCAAAAATCTGTGTCTGTTCTGACCACAGTAGGTTTATGGGCTATGCAAGGGGACTTCTCTAAGGAGGGATGCTGGGGGGAAGGTGTGATCCATGCTGGTGCAGCTGCAAGGACATCAGCAGAGCCATTGCTGGCAGCTTTCTGCTGTCTCCTTTCAAAGGAGAGACAGATACTTTCTGTGGCCAGTGTGGAGTGTTACCTGCGTAAAAAAAATCCCCTGGTCCCATATGCTCTCTGCAAGGCCTCTCAGGTGGGTGAGCACAAGCTTAGTAGAACAGAACAGCTCAAATAGTAATCAGGTCGTTGTTTGGATAGTAATATTTTTTTATCTTTTTCTTCACAAAAGGCTTCATCAAGGTGTGGGTTACTTGTTAACAGCTGAAGCCAAGTAGTGATAGGCGAACCGTTTCTCTCTATTTACACAACATAACGCAAGAAAGCTGTTTCTGAAATAGCCTGTGTAAGGACTGTAAAAACAAATGTCTCCACCCTTCACAAACAAAGGCTGTACTGGAAAGGACGTTTGCCACGTCTAGAGCAGAGAAAAAGAAAAAAAAGAAGGTAAAAATACCCTGTTCAGGATGGAAATGAAAATGGCCATTCTTCCCTCCATATTTGCAAGCACATCTCTGGTGACTCCATGAGCTCTGCAGAGCTGAGCACGAAGGAGGGAGAGAAAAGCTTTGGGGGAACAGTCTGCACATCAACCACCTCCCAAACCAGTGCATTTCTGAAACAGGTTTGTGAAGAGGCCAATGCCATTTGGCTCCTCTGCGAGCACCTCAGCATAGATTGCTGATGGGGGACTTCGTTTCTGAAGGTTAATGCTTGCTAATTCGGAAGGCCGATGCTTGGCTATACCTCACTTCTGCCCTGAAGATACCCGTTCTTGTGCTAGTTAGTCACCAGTCTTATATTCTGTACGTGTTAGCTACTGCTTCCCAAGCAACCAGAGGTGCACCACAAACAAGTTGCAACAAGACCCTTTAAAATGCTGCAAGGTTAGAATGCAGCTAGTGGGATTTTCAGCACATTAAAAAAAAATCTTGTAAACCTTTCATTCCCAAATTTTTAATGGACATTTTTAGTGTGTGTGTATCTTTCTAGGAAAAAAAATTACTTGAGGAGATCTAGAAGTATAAATTCAGCTGTATATTGAACTGGGAAGGAACGTGAGACTTCTCTCCAGCATTTTTGAAATCGTGCAGTAGGATACAAGACCGTGTAGTGATTTTTCCAGTTGCTTACTTTTATTTTTTTCAATATGGCTTGTTTTCTGTCTGCCTCTTATTCTTCAAAATTAGGCTTGGTATGAATTGGGAGGTATCTCAGATCTTAGCAAATAGGGTATCTGAGCTCTACACCAGCTGTATTTGCAGGTCTCCCCCACGTCAAACAAAAATCCCAGAAAGGAGCGTTTTTCTCTCTGTGTCCATGCAGACCAGAGGAACACTTGGTTGTCTTCTCCTTCCTTGCACTGAAAAAGATTTGCAGTAGAGGCTTCATTTGCCGAACACAAGGCTGTTTGAAGTCTCTTAGGCTCCTGTTTCTGAAATAGCGGTCTGCAAAACAGCACAGAGAGACCGTCTGGTGCACTTTGGAAACTGTATAGTGTTTTCAATTTAATATTTGCTGTTAAGGTTGCGTTTTGGTGCTTGGAGAAGTCAGGCAACCCAAAAAGCACGGACATTGCTTCTGCAAATCTTATCTAGAGGTGGGTCTAAAAGGTGTTAGCTGAGGCAGTGCTCAGCAACCCGCAGCGTGCCAGAAGCAGTACGTGGGCAACGTTGAGTGACGTGGCACGGGGCAGGTGATGGGGAGCAGAGTGGGAGCTGCCGCTGCAGTGGCCCCATGCCCTGTCCGGGGACGCTTGTGCGTAGGACATTTTAGCAAAGTTTAGTGCCGGAGTGTAAAGGAGCTGAGCAGCCCGAGCTGGGAGCACTGGAGGCAGGGAGTGAGGGGCAGTTTAAGAGCAGACTACGCTTCCTAATAATAATTAACTGCATACGCTGGACTAGATGAAAAATCTGCAAACTGTTTCATTTTCTTTTTTAATCCTTTTTTATGTTCTGATATAAATGGTAGAATTACAAAGATCAGCCAAATAAGCTGGGGTGGCAAATGAAATGACCATTATATAGGAAAGGATGTTACATTGGCATTCCTGTCTTCATTTGAAATATGTTTGACGTGTCTTGTTGTTCAAATTGCCTAATTGCTGTGTTCTATGAAGGTATTATTTTACTCAATTTATTATTCTTTAATTTGCAAGGTAAACTTTAATTCGGTGCCAAAAGGTCAGCTCAAGAATATTTTTTAATTTTTAGTTATTTACCTTTGCTTTTAAGAAGTCTTTCAGTGACCAACATTTGCAACTTAACTGTGCTAATTCTCAGTGTCCTGTAAAATAACTCTTGAAATCCACTGAATAAAATGAGGAGGAAGAAACACAGGGTAATGATCAATAAAATTTATTAGGAGGAGGGTGCCACTGGCTTGCCCAGACCTAAACACTACCGATAGTCTACGCTACTGGGTCTGCAGCATGTTAGCCCTTGCAGAAGCAGCTTGTCCAAGAACTTAGTTTCTCTTGGCAAAAGTAGTCTCTGATGTGAGGAGGAAGAACATCCCCTGGGTGCCAGCCTTGAACGGCTGCCGACCCCTGCGCTAACCTGCGTTAGTCTAGTGGAGACAGATCGATGTGCTTCTCCCAGCATGTTTTAAAATGTTGCTAAGACCTTCCAAATGCTAGTCTATACAAGTTAACCAGGTGAATTTTCTCCCTCTTTAGTGCTGTAGGAAGGCATGCTGTGTGTGTCTGAGCTTTACCTGAACTCGGTTGTTTGCTCTGGTTTGGAGCAATATGGGAATAACAGATGATATACATTCTTTCTCACACACGTATTCTTTTTTCCATACTCCTCCTTGAATGAGCTTGCGCCAGAAGTCGCTGAGATGTTAGGAAGGCTCCGGAAGCTGGTAATTTGCTCACTTAGAGCTCCGCAAAAGATACCAATTTTTTGTATGGTTCTTACCATCTAAAGGCAAATATAATTAAGAAATTGAGTCAGTTTACAAAGAGGTCATGGATCATGTAATAAACTGCAATTGTTGACATTTATGGAGGCTTTTTCTCCCGAACATTGTTTATGAAAGGCAACTGGCAAAGGCAGCGAGACAAAAACTGCTGTAGGGTCCTTTTCTGGGCAGCGCTCAGCCTCCCCAGCTCCTCCTCTCTCCTCAGCGTATCTTTTGAAGCTCCCTTTTAGTATTTTCATGTATGTACATGTGCTACACTTCAAGTGGTGCAGTAGTTGATTTTCTTGTACTGAGAGCTGTGGGACGTTAATTGCTAGGCTGGTTTTAATGGGTTTCACCTGAATGCTGGCTTTCCCCCGGGGAGGCTGTGGTGCATGTTCGTGATTTCAGCCGTTGTCCAGGGCTTGGCGGAGCCACACAGGGTGGGTGTCCCAGGCCAGGCACAGAGTGTCCTGCTGGGCTGCCAGATGTCCTGCGGGACCGTCACCTTCACCAGGTCAGTGCGGAGACCTCCAGCTGTCTCCAGTAGCACAGACCTTTGTGCATCACAGCCCCAAATTAACCTCTGGAACAGCTGTAGGCACATGTACAGTCTTGCTCTTTGCAGAAGAGCAGCAGTACGTCAAAGCACCATAGCTGTTGTAGTCAAGAAAGGGTCAGGGTATAGCCTGTTCTCGAAGCAGACAGTAAATTAGCTGTCAGGTTTTTCGTCAGTCTGCTGTGGGTTGCATCCCATTCTTGTACCAGAATCATCTACTCCAGTCAGAGGCAGCTGATCTGAACTAAAAAAACTCTTGCTCGAGGCAAAATGCATATTCTGTCTTCATTACGCACACCAGACTGGTGAGAAAAAATGAAGGCGGGGGAGGCAGTGAAAGCCAGATCAGGAAAAGAGTTGACAGACCTGGGGCTGAGCTGAAGCCTCAGCTGTGTTCAGTTTTTCTCCCATATCTTGTGTGCTCAGGGCTATGGTTAGTTGGATTCAGGAGAAGGAAAAGAAGGGTTAGCCAAGGGGTGACCTGGAGCTGAGCTTCTCCAAAGCTGACAGTGTTGGGGTGCAAAGTTGTGTTTCAGCCCCATTGGTAAGGAGGCAAGGACAGGGCCAAAACAGGGTGGAAGCTGCATCCTGTGGGGTTCTTTGAGGAACAATAGCATCTTTCATACTTCACGGCTATAAACTGCATGAATCAACTCACCTGAGGCAGGAGAAGTCAGGAGCAGCTGACATCAGCCGCAGGAGCTGAGTTGCTCATTCTTTCAGGGTTAGCGCATTTCCCAACCAACCCAGGCTGCGCTCCGGAGGCTGTCTGCCTCCCTCCCTGCCAATACAAGCTGGGGACAGATGTTTTATGTACTTCTTTTGTTGTGTCAGATGACCCACCACTCCTACAGAGCCCGCCATGTGGGAGCCCAGTGAGAAGCCCGGGTAGATGCTCCTGTTGCTGGACAAGGGGCATTGTGTCATGGCCTTGGTGGCATCCTCACCCTGGTGTGGTACCCTGCACTGCGCAGGGTGTCAAGGACAGTCCTACCCAGTGCGGCGTGGGGACAGCCCTGCTCTCCCTCTCAATGGGCAGCTGGGGAGCAGCATTCAGGGCTTGGCTTTTTGCATAGTTCATGTGAAGTCCCACAGTCACGTCTGAGAGACTACCTTTTTTTCCCCAAAAATTTCTACAGTTGGAATTTTAGTGCAAAAGGTCCCAGAGTGACCAAGATGGGATTAAAAACAAGAAGACCCTTTGGTGCAAAATCCCTGCCTCCTGGAGCTGCATGAGTTGGTGTTGGGGACACCAATAAAAGCCAGAGAGAAGCCAAGTTAAACTCATTTAATCTTCGTCTTTTGCTGCAGCAGTGAACCTGGTGTCAAGGACTCATATTAATAGGATTATCCTCTTGTCAGATGGGAGCTGGAGGTAGTCGTCCCAGATGTGCACGCCTGGTTTGAAGGCCTGATTATCTTGTTGGTGTCAGTTCTTGGTCTCTTATCAAAGGGACTCTCACGCACATCACCTTTCAGCTCCTCACTCTCAGCTCTGCAAGGGGGAGGAGTACACTTCAACTATTTCCAGCTAGTAAGCCGATGTTTGTCATTTTTTTTCCTCCGGGGCAGTAGTGTCAAGACAAACAGGCTCCCGAGCTTGTCAGGTGGGAGGTAGAATGGCAGAAGGTTTCTCATGGTTGAGGACGATAGATGAGGACAGAGCTGCCATGCCGCAGCTGGAGGGTTACTGTGTGGCTTACTGCCGAGCACATGGCGCCTGTTGGAGCCTTTTGGGTGGTTGGGTTTTGGTTTAAGGTAGAAGACCATGTCTTTGCTCTGCTGACTGCAGGGTGTATTTGCTTGAGAAACAGCAAAATGTTGTGTTGCTTTTGGTGGGCATCATTTAAAAAGACCCTTCACTGGTAAACTGCAGCTTAAAATCTGAAAGCGTTACCAGCTGGCTCAGGAGGTAACCTTAGAGAGGAATCAGAAATTGAGTAAATATTCACTTTTTAAAAAATCATCTATTATTTCACTTCTATCAATATATCAAATAGATTAACTAGGAATTCTGGTGTTTCTGGATTCATTTACATGAACCACTTAGCATCTTTTTGTAACAAAGGTATCAAGAAGAGAAACCAACTGTTTCCTGTGTCTAAAATCCCCAAACATCATTCGGTACGTGTCGCTGTGTCACCAGGCTAAATATGGGCATATGTCCTTCTGAAACCAGCCAGAATGTAATAAATACAGGAGCTTCAATCTCTGTCGTTCACTGGAAGGGAAAGCTTGTCCTTTCCCAAGGCACGTTGAAGAGAGGCTGTTTAATTGAGCTGAACAAACTGGTACTTGGGGGGGCTGCGCCATGTGGGGGGAGCTGCTGGAGGAAGAGCAGCACTGGCCTGCGGGGCGGCTGGGTTGGCCGGGAAACCCGCGCTCGGCGAGGAGTCCCAGCTTGAAAAGTTGAATGTGCATTCTCCGGATGACTTCATGAAGTGCCGAGAGCCGAGCCCACATGCTGCACTGCAACTGGCAGCAAGAGAGGGAAAATAAACTAGAGGAGGTGGCAGTTAAAGTAAGTAATTCTGTCACTCCCAGTTAGATTTGCACATGCAACCATTGCGAACTCAACATATTGTGGCCATCTCTTGGGTACAGGTGGACTGGAAGTTACTTCTGTAACTAAAATAAAAACACTCTAAAGATATTCTACTTCATCATGTATCATTAAAATCAGTAACTAGTCTACGTAAGGAAAGTGCAACCAGTGAAGCTTGTGTTGGGTTAAATTAGCCTGAGTCATGTTTGAATCCTGCAGATAGTGGCATCACTAGAATTAAAGATTTTCTTGTTGTATTTGGCAAATCACTTTTAAATATGCTGGCTGCTACTGTGTTCGCTACTAGCCCATGATTACTCAAACCACCCCATTGTTGCATCGCCAGCTAGTTCTTGTTTTCATTTGTAAGACCTCTCAAGTCTCTTTTCTTGTCATTGGATTCTACTATTTCTGTATCACAGAACTGTTCTATAGCTCTGCTAGCAGAAAATATATTTTTGTTACAGTGTGTGAAAACACATAGTGCGTTAAAATTCCCTACCTCTTTGCATGGTGTGAAAAGCCAAGCAAGTTTATATTGCACTGTGATGTCTTCCTGATGTCTGAATTCAGTTGCCTCTTATAGTTGCTTTGGTTTTCACCCCATTTATTCACTCCCGTTATGTTACACGTCCTTATTCTTCCACATTATCGGTTGGGGTTTTTTTGTTAGCAATGTCTAGCATTGCATCACCCACCCTGCTGCCTCTGTCTCTGTTCTCTCTCTCCATTGCAAGTCCAAGAATCATTGTTCTCTGTTTAGTGATGTTGCCTAGGTCACAAATTGCATCATTTATTAACGTTTTTACCATAGCTTGCTCGTTTCCCATATCCTCTACATTGTGTGTGCGTACATTAATGTACTTGTCACTGAGTGCTTATATTTACTCTTTTAATTAGTATTTTCACTTTTGAGGGGTTTTTAAGCCATAAGAAGTGCCAACGGAGAGTTGGATTTGCAGAGTCACATATTCAGCCATTCCCCCAGCCTTGCAGAAAACCCAGGTTACATAGACCTGAGAGGCACGTGTGTGTTAGGACGATGTTTATGTAACTGCAGGGCTGACAGCAGCAGAAGCAAACACCAGCCATCAGCATACGATGTGTGTCTTAGCTTCTTGTAGTGTGTGTTGCAGCATACAATTGAGAAGTGAGAGTATATATTTAGGAAGTAAGAAAAAGAATTAATTTATCTTTTCTTTTATGCTTTATGCTGGAGCCAGTGATGAGACCCCTGAGCCAAGTGCCTCCCCTGTTTTTTTCCACTTATCTTGAAGCTCTTCTGAATTGTCAGCTGTGAACACAGGGAGGTTAGCACCCTCTTTGCTTAAGACCATTTAATCTTAGTACTAACCTTTCATCACAGAAAGCACCCGTGAGCCCTGCCAGTGCAGGTCCGTGTCTGCAGCACTCCCGCATCCTTTGGCTGCTGTGCAGTGTCTCTGCTGACCTGCGGTGGGTACCAGAGCAGTCTGGGAGAGGGCTTCCCTTTGGCTTTACTAGTCTCACATTTCTAGCGTGATCCTATTAAGCATTGACTTGCCTGCTGCTCGTCTCATTAGTTTTCACTTGGAAATAGTGACTCAGAAAATTCCCCTGTATTCCTGAGGTTATTTTCCCTCCATACATTTATTGTATTTATCCCATCCTAGCTCGCAGAAAGCAAAATAGCATCCCATTCTTGTTACAGACCACAGGTCTGGCTCTTCATGAAGCTACCAGTCACTTACTTCATCCCTCTGTCTCATCTTTGCTTCTTGACTGTGAGTTTGGAGAGTTTTGGGTACATGTCTCTTTGTCCATGCAGTGGTCTCTGCGGGAGCTGCAGCTCAGTCAGTCTGAGCAGTCCCTAAGCCCACGCAGTAAATTCTCCACAAACATATGCCCTGGGACCACAAATCCTTTTCTGCAGAGACTCCTCTGCTGTGTTACTGTTATCTTCTTGTATGTTAGCAGCCTGCTGAGGGCCAGAGCAAGATGTACAAACACAGAACAGACATCCATCCCTTGGGGCTGAGAAAAGAGATGGTAAAAGTTTGTCAGGCTCACTCAGGGTGAGGGGTGGTGGAAAGGCAAGGCCAACAGTCAGCCATGTGCATTTACATCTATGTTTGTAATTGGGACCCTTCTTCATCCACATCAGCGTGTGAAGAAGGCATCAGTGACTGAAGCCACTTGCGCCTGCTCTCACCTGCCATCGCAGCCAGGCAGTTTCCCATAGGTGCCTCAGAAGAGAGAAGTTTACGGTGAGAATAGGAGGGAGGACTTTGTGGCCACTATGGGAGGTGGAGGAAGGGACATACACATGAGAGGAGATGAAACATAGGGGAAATCTGATATTGAGAGACAGAGCCCCACCATGCTGGCAGAGCAGAGGGTAAGTGGCAATGCATCGCAAGTAGAGGCAGCAGAGTGACCATAAGGGTGCGGAAATCTCAATGCGCCATGCCTACAGCGAAATGTGAGCTCTCTGACGTAGTTCCACGGCTCATGAGGATCCTATGAGCCACTACACTACTGCTTTAAGGACTAAATTTGCTTTTGTTGGTGTGCCAGTTCTCCTTTCTTCCCCATCTCCTTTGAGCTCTTGTAGGGAGGACTTCCTACAGTTCTCAGTTTTCTTCTTTGCAAGCTCTGCAGGTCTCTCTGCATCTGGTCCAACAGAAGCATCTGCTCCAGAAAAGGGCTGACAGGGCCTGAGCCCACACCAGTAGTATTGAACAAAAATAATATGTAGTTACCCTTGAATGATTAATTTTCATATCTGCATTCATGGTTTTCCCCTGCTTGTGGTTCTCTGCCCCACTTCTTTACTGACTGTTGACAATTTGCATTTGAAGTAGCTGGCTTCAATATTAGTAGATGTTTTGTGACAATTTGGGATGCCAAACTGGGCCCGGTTCACCTCCCCAAACGTGCATCTGCCTCCTTGCCCTGCTGTGCAAATCTAGGAGCTGAGTAGAGAGGGATTAGCCTCTAGACAGGGCTTTCAGAAACAGACTTTAATTAAAGGTGCAGGATGGAGCTCAGTGATCACCTCTGATTACTGGTGCAAATGCTTTAAGAAGAGAAATTAGAGCAATGGCGTATTAAGAGGTGGGTTCTCAGGTCTTAATATCTCAAGCAGTTCAGTCTTTTTAAAGTGATTTGGTCAGATTCTGCCCTCTGGTACCTGTGTGCAAATCTGGAGTAGCCCCAGTATACCAAAGATGTTGCAGAGCAGACTTATTTTGCTTGAGGCAATTCAGCATCCTTGTCCCTTCACCACTTGCTCCTTCAAGTAGAGACTGTTTGAGTGCAGTGCTGCTGAGCACGTTACTCTACTCAAGAAAGGAGAGAGGGAAGCACCATATTTATTTTACAGTGATAAGTGGTAGTAGAGAACTATTCTGTGTTTCATGCTCGTACGACCTCGTTGGTGTCACATTGTTTCTTACTACTCAGCTTCTGCTGGTCACTTGGGATTACATTTGGTGTTTTCTAGGACGGTATAATTATTCAAATCCCACCACTTACATAGCGGTGCACAGTGTGCACCGAGTGAGATCAGTACTTTTAAAGCAACTACAGAAACATCATTGCTTGATTGACAAGTTAAAGCATTTGTGAAAGAGAGGTACAAGATGCATTCAGAGACCTAGGGAGCCCCCCTGTACTTCCACGGTCTCCAAAGCATCCTGCACTTCCCAGACAACTCAGTCAGTAAAATGCAGCCAATGTTAAATGATACTATATATTAATAAATTGCAATATCCCATCTTTTGGCCTTGGGTAGTGTCTGGGTACGAGTCGTGGACCTGTACAAAAAACCCCCAACAAATTCTGGTTATGAGTGTGGATATAAGGAAAAAAAAGTGTATTAGGTAGATAATAGTAAAATGTTTCCTCTTTTTGGGTGCTGACTTAACTTTTACCACCTGTTACAGCATTTTCTGAAGTCTCGGTTTACTGCTATAGAAACAACATGCAGGAGGTGTCTTGAGCCAACTGAGAAAGCGAGTAGAGAGAGGTCATTTTACAGAGCTTGAGCTGTTCCGAAGAGTGAGTTGCCCAGCACGTGAGCCTGGTGTCATAGCACAGTTTCCCGTTCACGAGAGCCTCTTTCAAAGACAAGGGATTTAGCCATTAAACACGGAGCCGGCAGCAGTCCTGGAGTGAGATTTCCCTGGATTTCCCTAAGAGGAGACTATGAAATGTCTTCTTCACGAAACAGGTCTTTGAAAAAGAGGCAAAAACAAATGGGTAGCTGTTTTGGGACTAGAATATTTTATTTTGAGCTTGAAAGTTCTTTGAAATTTTACTGCTTTTTTTTACTTTCAATTATACATCCATCCTTAATTAGAAAGGGGTTTTTTTAATGAAACTGAAGTATAAGATACATTGGGCAACTGGGGAAGCCCTTTTCAATTTTACTGTAATGAAATTAAAGTAAGTTAAAGGTTATCAAGGCTCAAGTCGGGCTGAACACACCCCACACTGCAGGCTTCATGCCTGTGAACAGTTCCCCCCACCCCCCGAAAGGCAATGTCAAAGTTTGCTTCTGTTTCGCTGTTCAGCGTGGCTCACCCTTGTGAACTGTCCTGCTCCACCTCCACCTCCTTGTAGTTACAAATGCACAAGTTTATTTTGGCTTGGAAGGAAGAGAGAAAATAAAAAGAGGAGTAAAAGCCAGCTTCTCTGGAATAATTCTTTGCTCTTGTGGGGGTATTGGAGGAAGAGCTGCTTCCACCTCTTGTTAGCAGTCACGGGGGTCAGCTGTAACGGGGAGAGCCTGAGCTGGAGGTCAAGAGCAGGGACTCTATACAGTCGTCCTTACCAGTACAGGATTTTGAGTTCTATATGGATATCAAAAAAATGTATCTGGTAGAAATGTTTTTTCTCCGCTAGATGCTTTCTGCAGACACTGCAGCCAGCTGTCGTGGTACCTTTGTGTGCATCTTGCTCTGTGTTTATTTGACACGGGGGATGACGTCTGTGTGACGAATTGTGGAGCCAGGTTGGGTGACAGCCAGGTATCACCGCTGGCCACTGCGCTGCCCCCAGCCCTCCTGCCTGTGGTGCCTCTGACCTGGAGCGTGCCAAAGCCCTCGCCCTTCCCAGCACATGTTTATGGGAATTTTTCTGTCCTTTCCACTAAGGTTGCCCCATGCTGTGCCGCTGCTGCCTGCGCTGCTCAGGCACCCCAGAAGCCCTATAAACCTCTCCTGATCCGGGTTGCAGCTGCTTTGCCTTTCTCCCCATTACCAGCTGTCATGTCCAGAGAGAAATACTTCTTTCCATGCAAATCCTGAATTTCTGCTTCCCTTTCCCAGGAGTCCACCTGTGAGACATTCAAGGAAATTAATGCTTTGAGCAGCCAGCACTGTGAGGTCCTGCAGCTGTGGACCACCATGGGTAGGATTTGGCCACCTCAGACATCAGCAAGTTTCTTGCAGGCTGGGAGGCAGAGAGGGGTTTCTGGTGTGCCCTGCAGAGAGAAGGAGCGGGTCTCCTCACGGGCCCACGGGATGTTTGCAGGGTTTATTGACCCAGTGCAGTGACTGTGGGTGCTATAACTGGGTGCCCTATCAGCCTTTAGAAAGTTCCTTCATGAAGATGCTCAGCACTGGCCAAGTACAGTAATATCAGCCTAAATCTAAACAGGGCTAGAGAGGTTTCTGAAAAATGAGGAAATTTTAGAAAATACCTAAAATACACTTTTATTCTGAGAACTGTATCACTGGACTGATGCCATGACATAAGCCTGATTTTATCAGTGGAGAGAGAGAAGAGTGGCTGCACTCAAGGGCACGCTCTGCAGAGCTGATGTCCCGTCCATACAGATGGCCCAGGAGCTCAGTTGGTGAAAAACTGTGCTGTGGACACTGAAACAGCAAATCCTTTCTACTAATTAAACTTCACCAATTATCTGAGCTCTTGGGAAATGACTCCACAGTATGAAGCATCCTGCAGGAATTCAGATAAGCTCTTTGCAGAGAAAATCCTGATTTACAGACAGCTGCTTTTCACAGTGTGTAGTACAAAATTTTTAAAAGGGGGATTTTTAAAAAATAAAATTAATATTTATACTCACTCAGGGATAATCTTTATCCCATATTGCATGCATACAAATGGCTGACACAGGGGTTTGGTATGTTTTACGGAGAGGTGGTAGGACCTCTACTAATGCTTGATGAAATCTCGCCCTTCTGACTCAGTGGTTTCTCAGGAAGCCGCGCTCTCTTGGAGTCATACCAAAGTACAGTCTGGGAGCTCGGGCTGAAGGCTTCGTGTCCAACAGTCCTGTAATGCTCAGGCTCTGCTGATATCGGTGGGACTATATGGGTAAGGATTCCTAGAATGAGGACTTTCATGTTTTCCCTGAATGATTTACATTTAAGGCTCAACACTAACAGTGACAGTTTTTGAGGATATTTTGCATAGGCTCAGTATTTTGTATTTTTCCATGAAATACAAATAAAACAATGAAAAATAATGTCTTTAAAGATATTAATATCAATCTACTGCTACTATAATGAAGGAAAGATATATATTAATTAGACTTTGTAGAAAATACAAACAGCCTTGAGAAAACTCAGTATACAGTGAAGCTTTTTTCCATGGGTAGTTTATTCCATGGAGTCAAAAAGTGCTTCTTCCATGGCACCGTTAAGGTCACCCTATGTCCAGCCTTCACCGGATATGTCCTCTTTTCCACTTGGAAATTTTGCCTGGGTTGAAAAAGAGGACTTTGCTACCAGATATCAGGATGTCCAGCGATCTGGTAGGAGCAATAGTTTCAATGGGATGTCTGGAAATGGTGGATAAATTTTCACTGTACTGGTAAAACATTGTGCTGTGCATGATGCAGGTGGCATGAGGAATCATCCTGCCCTGCCGAGGCAATGGCTCGGTGGCAGGCATGTGCCTGCTGGGTGTCGGTGCTCGCCCGTAATGAGTGCTTGTCTGGATCATCTGCAGCCTTGGCAGAGTAGGAAGGAAAGAATCATCACCCAGAAGAGAAAGGCAGTCACCCTGCCCTTGGCCAGAAGCACGAGACTGCCGGGCAGAGTCTAGCCTGGTACCCTCCTGGTGATGCCCTGCTAATGCTGTAAGATCAAGGATGTATTGAGAGCACCGGTGTTTTCCTCTGTTATCTAGTGTAGTAAATCCCTTTAAAGATAATCTTTTGCTTATAGAAATTGCTGGGTAGCCTTATATTAGTTCTAGAATGCAAAATACCTGTTTTGCTCAAGATCTGTGTCTTACAAAGCATCTGGCAAAAAATTTTATCTGATTCTTAAAGAAGTGAATCACGTAGTTCTAAATCCATTTCTACAGCTCAGCTGAATGGAAATCATTAGATAGGCATTTGAGATTACAGTATCATTTCTGAAAATCAGTGTAGTTTCTGCGTTTCACCAGTGGCTCCGAGTCACTGATGCTCCCCACTTTAATCTGTCATAACTTGACCTGCCCTTTCTCTGCATCAGCTTCCCAAGATGACGTATGGCGATAGGAGTCAAGCTCTTGCATTCTTCTGATTTTGTCTGTGGGGCTGCTTTTCTCTTCAGGGAAGTTTTGGAGAGAAGAATACCCACTGCAGTTCAGGACTATAGAAACAGGAAACAAGTGCTTTGTCTTTTTTGATTCATGTCCAGCATACTAGTTTTAACGGCAGGGATCCAAGAATAATGTTCTCAGTTGACCATGTGGCCAAAAATACGATGATCTCATTACCAGTGGCAAGTGGCACGTAGATGGTTAGCCAAGCAAAGTTCTTTTTTGTTTCTACATTGCGTTTTCAAAAGATTGTGTGGGTTGCCTATCAACAGAGAATCTGGACAAAGTACATAGAATTTTTTCTATAAATATTGCCAGTGCCTGGTGAGTCTTTCCCAAAACTACAAAAGTTTGGTAAGGGTGTTTTTGCCTGTTTATTTTATCTTTCTGTTCTTATTTCTTTATTTTAATCACACGATGCAAGCAAATATTTTTTATTTCAGTTTCTTATTTGCTTAAGTTCTATTTTCTGAAGTTTCTTATTTGCTTATTTGCTTCTTATTCTGCTTAACTCAGCAGACCTCAGTTAACAGAAAAGATCAGCAAAACTGGTCAGTTGAAAATCTAGTAAGAAAAAAGAAAACCTATTCCCTTTGAAACCAAAAATGGGGAAAAATGTGTTATTTTGTTGAAGAAAATATTTTCATTCTGGGGATTTCTAATCAAGTCAAGCTAATTGAAAGTCTAAATTCTCCAGACTGTGGGAGATGGGTATATTTTGTGTTGGATCCCAGTGAATGGACCTTGATGCTCCCTATCACTTTTCTTGATTTTGATCTACTTCTTATTAAAAACTCTTAAACACTAATTGAACTCAAGGGAGAAAAGAGAGAGTTAGAAAGGCTCTGAAACCTTTCCTTTAGGACATGCGTGTTACAGGTGGGATGCCCATGCCCCAGTCACGGCTTCCGTCAGCAAATTTGATGTGAACTGAAGCACCATGAGAGCGTTAACCCTGCTTGTGTGGGTCCCTTGTGTTTGAGTGTGTTCGAATCTCCTGGGGCAGAAGGAGCAGCTGAACCAGCCTTTCCTGTGCCCGGTTCACGTGGAAGCTGACATGTAGCCATTACTGCTTGTCCTTCCCCAGAAGGATAGCCCTCTGTTTTTCCTTTGTATTAATTTACAAATGGACTTATGATGACTGAAACTACAGAAAACTGAAAAAAAAAATACACACGTGCCTAAGAACGTTTCCCAAGCTGTGCTTCGGCAAAGCACAAGCGCAGTCAGCAACCTGCTGAGCTGAATTTTTCTGGAGGTTTTTCTGTTTCAGGGAACTGGGCAAGTTTCTGCATTGCCCAGTATATCAATAACTTTTTCAGCTGATACGTAGCTGTTTTGAAAGCTTGGCTGTAAACAGAAATTACATCAGAAAAACATGATCATTGTCTTTTTTCATTGTTCCCTCCTTTGTTTTCCAGTCAAGATAGCAAACATGAACTCTGTCCAGTGGGAAGTGTCCCTGTGATTTCACTGTGGGTCGCAGCAAGGAGCAGAGCCTATATGCAGGCAAAAGGAACATGGGAATATGGAGACATTTTGAAAAATAGATGTGATGGATTTAGTTTTGCTGACACTGTTTTGAAAGGATCCTTTTGAGGTTACTAGTACGCAGTACGGGTGCAAACAATGAGGCAGAGAAGCTATTTCCTTATTGCTGCTCCCAGTTTTGAAACTCCCAGGCCCCCACCCCAACTCTTCCCACCCCCCTTGCTATCCCCAAAATAGTTTTCATCCACTCCTGCTTAGAAACTGCAGAGAGAGATTTGAGCGGAGCTCTGGCTTGCCTGGGGAAGTTCTTGCTTTAATCAGACCAAGTGAGTACAGACGTTTGCAAGGGGATGTGTAGCTACAAGGAGAATGGAGGTTTTTGTGGGGACCCATCAGTTGCTCCCTCAGCAGCACGGCCGAGCACCCTGAGCAGGGGCTCTCTCTTTTGAAGTGGAGTTAGTGACGTAAAAGCGTGTCTCGGGGTAAACATGCTGCTGTTATCTTACGCTGCGCAAAATACATCATTTACTTGAAGACCATCCCTGAATGGAGATTAATGCTGGAGCATCCCATGACTGCACTTTAGTTTGTCTGGTGCTTTCATGGATCTTTAAGAAACCTGTTTTGAGTCCTGTATACAACTGGTTACAGCTGGGAAGGTAGGGACGCCCATGGCATGCCCTTTGGCTGTGGGGTGAGTGGGTGACTGGGCTCCCCGTGCCTGGGCTTCATGCACCCCGATGCTCGCCATCATCTCCCCGTGCCCAGCAGTGCCCCGTCCAAGCCACTGCGGCCACCGCTGCGGTGCACTGCGAGATGTGGCTGCAGGCAATGCGAGCCTGCTGGGAAACCAGCGCTTGTCTTTTAGCTATGGACATTGAGCTATGCATTTAATTAGAATGAAAATGTAAATGATATTAAAACCTTCTCCCTTGAAGTTCAGAGAGGCTTAAAAATTATCGCAGTAGTTAGGCAATAGTTTTGATTATATATGAAACGAGATCAAGCTTTGTGGGAGGTGGCAGAGCCCCCAGCAAGTCAGTCAGTCTGTGAATCTATCTGGTGTAGCGATCTGGAGTGGAGTTTTTCATCTGAACAGGTCCGATGAGTGCCGTAAGACGTGCAGTCTCCATGGACATTAGCATGAAATGGAAACCCGCCTCTTCAGCTGGAGTTTAAAAGCTGCGTCGCAGCTCGCATGCTGGCTGTGGAGCAGCAGCAGGGTGGGCTCCGGGGCTGTGCATCCCCTCCAAGGGCCTGTGCGGCCAGGAGCCGGGCAGGGGAGCGCTGCCAGTGACAGCAGGCAGGGAACTGGCCCGAGCCACGACGCTGGGGCAGGCTCAGCCCCGCTGCCGAGCATGGCCGGGCAGAGGAGTCTTGACTGTCCTTGCTAACAGTGAAAACCAGCTGAGGTACGCGGAGATGTGCAGAGCCCAGGAAGGAAAATCAGTTTGCATTTTAGCCAGCAGGGAAATCTCCTCATCAGTAAAACAGTCTGGAAGGAGCTGGTTATTAGTGTGCTCATGCTATCTTGCCACATATCATACTTCCCTCTAAGTATCCTTCATCCTTGTGCTTTCTGCTCAGGACAGGGACTTGTTTCCACCTGCCCACCTTGCCGCTGCTGCATCCCTGCCAGCTTCCCCTGCCTGTGTCTCATCCCCCACAGCAGTCATACCCCCCTGTGCACCACGTACCTGAAGAGCAAGAGGTGATGCTGCAGGAGGGTGTTGGGGGAAGTTAGGTGTCTTTTCAGCCTCGCTGCAGTCAGAATTCAAGAGTGCTTATTCCTGCCAGCAGATCCAACTTGCCTTACTTCCCACCCTCCGGAAATATTCCCCCAGACTAGTGTTATCAACCCAATTAGCATTTCAAAATTCTCAGCTTGCAGGTGCTGGTTTCAGAAAAGCTAATGGCAATCTTGTACAATGTTGAGCAATCCAGTTGGCATCAATTTGTTCATAATCCCCTGTTCGAGCTGCAAATGAAAATATGGGGGGTTTTTTTCAGTGTTGTGTACAAAGTAAATAATCCTGAACAGCATAGGCTACATTAAAGATAATGATGCCAAAATTAGTCTGTTTTTTTCTCTTATACACATCGGTAATTCACAGTTGCTTTATGCACAGTTTCTCCTCCCACAGCTTGTTTTTTTTCTTAGCTGTCTGATTTAGCTGGTACTGCTATGGCTGCTGCCAAGGGGACCTTGGAGTGAGAGCTGCCGTGAGTTGCAAGCCCCAAGTCCCGCTGCCCACCTTCCCCCAGTGTCCCAGACAGGTCTGTCAGGATGAAGAGATGACTCGTCTTGCAAAAAAGAAGTACCTGAAAGTTTGACTTGAAATCTTTTTAAGAGTGTCTGCAGCCTGTGAGCATTAGGGGTGGCTTTGCCTGGAAGTGTCTGGAAAGGCTCGTCGGGATCCTTTCCTTGCACTGACCTTGACATCATTTCACAAGTGCAGGTGTGGCTAACGCTGTCATGGGGCAGTGCAGTGGCAGGGCACAAGCTGGTGTAGCCACAACCCAGGTGCGTACCCCGCGTCCTGGGTGGGCCGGGGCAGACCCCTCGGGTGCTCTGAGCTGCCACAGTGGCAGTGGGACAGTGCCGGAGGCAGTGTGGTTAACACGGATTTAGGGAGAGCTGGTCGCTGGTGCAGTCATACGTAGGCACTCACTCGGTGCCGGTGTGGACCATTGCCTGTCCTCCAGCAATCTTCCAGCCTTGGACTAGTTAATCTCAGATACCTTCTTTTCCCCCTGAAGACATGTTTTCCCCAGGACACTCCCCTTCCATGTAGCTCAGTCAGGACTGAGTCCCCATTGCTGGTGTGCTTGCATATCTCATGCAGCTCAGCTGCCTTTTGTTTTACCTTGCCCTGTGGTCTAAAATCCCCTCATAACACCACGTGACACATCTTTCTCTTCCCCCTTCCTGTGGCCCTTCCGAACCCTCTTTTTTTCAAAGGACACCGGGCAACATTGGCCAGTGTTTTCAAAACTGAGCATCTGCAGAAGCGGGGCTGCAGCTGCTCATCCTTCCTGGAAATTTAGAGATGTTGAGGTACGGATTCAGACACCTGATTTTAGGAAAACCCTTACAACCTTTACAACTCATGCCGTGCAGTCCCTGTTGCATCCTTCTACTGTCTGCATGCTTGCCCTGCTCATCCCTTGTCTTTTGCTTTCTGCTCTTGCCGTCTTGATTTTCAACCCTGAGCCTTTTCCTGGGCATACTGTTGCTCTTGCTTGGGGCTGCCGGGTCGGGAATGAAGCTCTGCACTAGTGCACTGGCAAAGACTCAGGGAATTAGGCTCTAGGCCCAATTTTGGCTGGGAGCGAAGCCCACTGAAGTCAATGGGAATCTTCCTGTTGATGTAATGGGGTTTGGAGCAGACCTGGGCTTCGACGTTCTTCAGAGCAGTGATTCCAACGTGAACCTTTGGCACTGTGTGAATAATAGATAATTATTTTTATATATTCTTTCCAAAGCCCACAACTTGTGTTGGCAGACAGTGCTCCAAAATGTGTGAAGCTGAGACTGGCAGTCTGAAACAAAGGGACAAAAGCAATGACATAAGCTTCATGTGGCCAAGGGCAATAATTTCTGTGTCATTTGATTCAACTTGATATAAAGGAGGAATTGCTCATGAGCGGCTTTTCTGATCCCAACGAAATGAAATTGAATCCTTTGACAGAAGCGTTTGGCAGAATGCATTAGTGCCTTTCTAAGAGATAGGACATTATACAAAATACATTTATATTTTTCCAAAAGGGGGTGTATATCTCAGGGACATTACTTTTCTGTTATTACACCATTTAGTATCACATTTCTCTAGCAAAAGAGAAATTTGTACTTTCATCTGTTCCTTCCAAAACCCAGGAACTAGTTAGGGATGCACGGCGGACGTTTGCCGCTGCCCATCGCTCTGGCCTTTCAGAGATCTAAGGCTGACATCAGCCCCCGCATCCTTTGCCAAGGTGCCCTGAAGGCACTCAAACTGGGGTGATGTACACAGTTTCTGCCCTGAAACACTCCTCCAGGGAGGCTGCTTGCTAACTGGGAAGACCCTGGGGTAGGGTCTCTGTACATTCACAGTCACGCCTATTTTCATTTTCCTTTCTGGTAATGTTTTCTGCTGTTTTGGCAAAGCATCTTACTTAGGTTCCCACCCACCGTTCTCTGTGGAGTTTACTTTCTTTCAAGATATTTTCTCTGTTCTGTAGGTCCCTGAACTTTTCCATAACGTAGAAAATATTTTAAAGAGTTTTGTTATGGATGCTCGTAGGCTTCTCATTTCTGCTCATAGAAGTGAAGGTTTGTAGTGCCTACAGCAGTGGCTTGGAAGGGACGATATTAATACACTGATATTTTACACATTTTAAATCTGTTTCCATGGTGGTGGAAGCACAATGCAATGAAGGGACTCGGCTCTGCAAGACTTGCAGACTTTCTGAGTAAAACTGAAGCTTAGCACAGGACTATGCATCTCGCTTTTATGGACGTCTGCTGGTTTTTTACTGCTCTTTGCTCAGCAGGAAGCATGGTTTGGGTTCCAGCTCTGCTCAGGCAGCCAAATATTGCCTGAGGTCTCCATTGCTATGAGCTGATGCTACTTATGTGCTACTGCCGCCCAAGCGGCGGAGAGGACGCTAAAAGTATGGCATCCTCATCATTAAATCAAGGCTTAGTACTGGACTACATGGGTGTTAACTCCCATACGTAAAGACACGGCTGGAAGCAGTGGGGGATGGAGGTTTGATCATACAAAGGCATGTTACCAAGCAATGTTTCTTACCCATGGGCACACCTGCTTCTTATGAGCTGGGAAGAGCAAGAGGTTATTTGAACCCCTGGAGTGTCCTTATTCTACATGTTGCTAGCTAAGGAGTTTGCGTGGCTGTCATAAACTCTGACATCTGTTACTTCCAGATGCATTATAAAGCAGAATTAGAATAGATGTGGGTTGGGCTATCTATGAAAGAAAGCTCTGATGCTGAAGTATTTATATAGAATATTCAGCTTTGATATGGAGCTGTAAGACCTTTGCATATAATAAACCAAAAAAGTGTTAATTATTTTATTTCTGCCAACTTAAAAAACAAACACAAAGATCCTTTCTGGCCAGGTACTGCCGTTGCCAAATGTGCATTTCAGTTAAACTTTGCTGTATTTACATTTCTAGATAATAAAATTCTTTGGTTTATGGACTGCCAGAAGATAGAAAGCTGAGATTAAAGTCTGGGATTTGATTGGGTTTGTTGTAAAGTAAGGTTAATCATGAAACAATGACTCTTCAATCAATTCTTACTTATTAGTGTATTTTAGAGAGGTTCAAGCTTTTGTCAGCCTTACTGTCTTCTTTTTTCTTTGTAATGTGTCAGGGTATGTGATTGCTATTAAATCTTTTCATTAGTTTGATGGAGGATGAAGATGGGTAGTTGTTTTTAAGGTGCCTATTCAGCAATGACAGTGACACAAAAGACAACAGTCTGCTTTGATTTCCAGCTTCAGCAAATTTCTTTTGTAGAAAGCATATGTAAAATAATACTGCCAGGATATAAATTCAGTGTGCAGGGACTGCATTTGTAATGAACACCTCTTCTCCTGTGCGGCCACCCGGCCGTCCAGAATCCTCTTTGTCCATTCACTGACGTGTGAGACGGTAAGAGTCTTTTATTTTAATCTTTCCACCTTGTTTTTGATCAACTGGGCTGCAACAGCTTTTGAAAGAACCTTTTATGATTTGTTTAGGATGTTTATGTTGCCTTCATTACCCCAGTATCTCAGCATTTCAGCATCTGCACCCACTACTCCACAACGTACATTTAAGTGCCGTTATCCCCACTTTACGGAAGAGAAGCTCGAGGACGGAAGTCCTTCTTGTCACAAGAGTGACAAAAGCCATTGGTACAAGGGTTTTAGGAGCCAACCCTGCAAAAGGATGGATCGAATCCTGTCTTCCTCCTTGGTCCGTCCTGCATTTTCCTTTTGTCAGGCTATCCGGGTGGCAAGGGCTTGGGCTGCTAAGACCCAGGCTGTCTGCTCAAGCCACTCTTAGCAGGATGCCTATGTGTCCCACCTGCCAGCACAGCTCGTGTGTTTAGAGCTCCTTCAGGAAGACTCCTGCATCCAGCCAGTTTGCTGAAGCCAAGCAGATGATGGCTGTGAGATCCGGTGACAGCTAAGCCTTAAATATGTGTATGTATTCATCTGTGCGAAGGTCTGCTCCAAAGAGTAAAGTGTAGCCAGAGTTCCTCCCGTCGCTCCCAGCATCACTTGAAGGGTGTTTCACACCCCTGACTGAAGCCATCTTGCATCTGCCAAAACTTGATAGGGACTTTTTATAGCTGTATCATAAGACCTTTGAAAAATCAAGTTGTTAGAGCCTTTTTAGCAGAATAACAGATTGGTTGTGCATGTAATGTCAGACAGCTGCATATGGTAGGCATGTCAGACAGTGAAAGGACATAAAGTATTACTGCTCCTTAAAGTAGTGCTCCTAATATTATTTTTCTCACATTTCTGGCAGTAAACATTTGAAACTTCCATGGAGTATTTTGCCTGTGAATCTCAAAACACATATATTATCATGTATTTAGGGCTTAATTCAATTTTGAATAAAGGCAAGGACAAAATTTCCACTTTCTTTATTGCACTTGTTCCAGCCCTCAAAGCGAATGCTGTCTGCTGAAAGTAGAACAGATACTAATTTGGTCCCATAAAACCCAGATTGTTTCAACTTTCCATGAATTTCTGAATGAATAGATGATCGGATCCCATGATGCTGCTCTCAGACTCACTGGGGATATGAAAGAGGTGCTTGTCCAGCAGGCTGTATAGCCGTGCCGCTCTTTTGTTGCCTATAGTACACATGCTCGGCTCCTTTTTACTCTTTTTATTTTAATGCTCTGCAACAGGGCTGCAGAAAGCCCAATTGGCTTTTAAAACACAACTTCATTTTGCAGCTATATGTCCGTGCCCGGTTTTCTTCTGTGCTGCCTGTGGAACAAGGAGGCTGTGTGGTATCTGACACCGGGCTTTTTCCAGTGATTTATTAACTGTGTCAGAATAGCTGTTGTGAATGCTGGGAAGCTCTTGCATATTGTGACAGTTGATATTGATTATGACAGTTTGTAGACTCTAGTGCGTTGTCAGACAGTGGATCGTATTTTGTCTTCTTGCTATACATACCATGGGCTATAGATCATAGTGTTTTCTTAAGAAAAGGACCCATTGTCCAGCATTCTCGCTGGTATGAGAGAACTTCTGTAGCGTATTGTGCAACAAATAGCAAAATAGTTCAGGCACCCTATGGGACAGGCAGGCAAATGTCAATTGCTTTAGGAAAAAAAAAAAGTGAATAGTTTGTTCTGCTTCTGGCCTTTCAGGGGAATGAGCCGTGCAGTTGACAGAAGTGGGTAAACTAGTCTGAGGGTGTCACTTAGGAAAATACGGTGCATCCCGTATTGTCTGTTGGCCAGAAATCCACAGACCACGCAGGAGGAGGAGGAGGTTGCAGTGAGGATTTTGGCTACCCATCAGTTTTAAAAGGTTGCTTTGGGTCTTGGTAGAGGCTGAAACTACACATTTCTAGGATGAGTCTGAGGAAGAGGAGAGAAAGATTTCTGGAAACGTGGGAGAAAGTGAAAGCTGGCGCATCAGCTTCTGTGAGGGGCACATCAAACAGATCACCCCGAATAATGACCTCTTCTGACTGTTTGGTTTTAGCTAGGCAGTAGTAAAGTAGCACACAGGAGAAAAGATTTTTCTATTTGCCTAAAAGCTGCTTCAGTGAGGAAAAAACTCAACAGCTGAGCTTTTACAGATAACCTGATCAGGAGGAGGGAGTCAAAAGCCATTTGGTTAATTATGCTGCCATAATTTACTATATTGCTACTACATTCTTGGAGGAAAAAAATCTTCCAAGAATACATTTCTTTTTAAAACAAAACAGCACGGGAGGTGTAGTGGTGACAGTGAACAGGAAAGGAGCCATTCTGATTTTTCTGTTCTTGAAAGACCTTTTATAAGAGACCATAATGGGTCATAAACTTTCACTTTGAGATAGTAAACCTTAGGAAAGTGGCCTTTAGCAATCCATGCTATTTGAATTTTGATCTCACACTGGGTTTAGATTGATTCAATTGCAGTTTCTGCTGCGATTTTACATTGATGTGATTCAAAATCCATTTCTGCACGTACCTTATGGTTTAATTGAAATAAATGTAATAGCAGGTCACTTGTGAAACTATTATTTCTGGGATACTTTGGGCCAAGACTATGGCACTGAGCTGGCACCTAGGGGAACTAGATTCAGTTCCTAACCTCCCTGTGGGCCTGATATTGGCCACTCAAACCAGTTCATCTCTCTCATGAGATGAACTCATCGCCATTTCTGGTTGTTTATTTACACTGTGAGATCTTTGAGAAGGAACATTTCCTATCAGAAGCCAGTCTTGATCTCTCCTGGGATTTCTAGATGCTGCTGTAATACGAACCACATTTTCTGTAATGCAATCTGTATTTTCTTAATGAGTCCTTAATGTTAGCAAGGAGACAGAATTAAACTAAATGGCTTGATTTCAGTGATGACGCAACTTCCCATTCCATGCGCACATTGAATTTGGATTAATTATAGCACTCACTGTGTCATAATTATTTTTCATAATGATAGAATGCTCTAGAGTTTGTACATTCACAGCACTACTGTAAGCCTCAGGGTGTACTGGGATTTTACAGTGGCATCTCTCAGTCCAGTGTCAGGTATTAGTGCTATATTTATATATTTACAGGTTTTATTGCAGAACATCCACAACAATATCAGAAATGCTTTAAAGGAAGGATAAAATGGAAGAGTTTTTAGATGTCTCTTTTGCTACAGATGTATTTTATTAATTTTTTTTCTAGTTTTCATAAAGTATGTTGAAGAAGTTAGGTGTGAGGAATGAAGAAGTTCAGGTGTTCAAATATGAAGACTTCTTTCCTTAGGTGACTTTTACCTAAAGCTCTGGTCACAATTCTCTGTCTGTGCATAGTTCTGGCTCCTTAAGCCTGAGACCACACCTGGAGAAGGTAATTTTGGTGTTGTGCTGTGAAAAGCGACAGCTTCCCAGCACCAGTTATAGACTAGCAGCGACTTGTATGAAGATCCATTCAGTTGCTGTCATGAGAGGCCCCTTCCCCTTAGCTTCCCCTTGGCCATCCTGGGGCTCTCAGGCTGTCCGTTTGCTCACTAGCCCTTGCCAGTTGTTTGTCTGGGATGTTCTCCAGGTGTTCTCGGCTCTTCAAGATGTCTCTGGCCCTTTGAGTTGCAATGCTTAAGAGATTTTGTTTTGTTTTCCTGAGTAAAGGCATTGGTAATCACTGCAGAAGGTGGATATATTTCCCTCTCCCATCCCGGTGCCCTGAAATGCCTTGTAGGTCTGTTTAATTTCCAGGAGGTTGCGGTAGCCTCCTTGTCCGTAGGTTGAAGCCTGCTCTCTGACATCACTGTTGTCTTTCTCTCTTCCCTTCAGATGGTGTCCACAGCGTCACGGCAATCTGCACCCTGCGCGTCACCATCAT
This sequence comes from Balaeniceps rex, assembly GCA_013401315.1. Classification (NCBI taxonomy): domain Eukaryota; kingdom Metazoa; phylum Chordata; class Aves; order Pelecaniformes; family Balaenicipitidae; genus Balaeniceps; species Balaeniceps rex. Next base: position 286,613 of record VYZW01018339.1, on the reverse strand, counting down.
CACGGACGACATGCTCACTAACAGTATCACGGTGCGGCTGGAGAACATGTCCCAGGAGAGGTTCCTTTCTCCCCTCCTGTCCCTGTTCGTGGAGGGGGTGGCAACAGTGCTCTCTACCGCCAAGGATGGCATCTTCGTTTTCAACATCCAAAATGACACAGATGTCAGCTCCAATATTCTGAATGTGACCTTCTCAGCTTTGCTCCCTGGTGGCATTCGAAACAAGTTCTTCCCCTCCGAGGACCTACAGGAGCAGATCTACCTCAATAGGACCCTGCTGACCATGATTTCCACACAGAGAGTACTGCCCTTCGATGACAACATCTGCTTGCGCGAGCCCTGTGAGAACTACATGAAGTGTGTCTCTGTCCTGAAGTTCGACAGCTCAGCCCCGTTCATCAGCTCCAACACTGTCCTGTTCCGCCCCATCCACCCCATCAATGGGCTGCGGTGCCGATGCCCCCCAGGCTTCACGGGCGACTACTGCGAGACGGAGATTGACCTCTGCTACTCCAACCCCTGCGGGAGCAATGGGCTGTGCCGGAGCCGAGAAGGGGGCTACACTTGTGAATGCTACGAGGACTACACTGGTATGTGTTTATCTTATCTTTGACCCATGATTTATATGTTAGACTGGGCCAGCTTATTTATAAGCCAGGCCAGCTCTGTGTCAAGCTGAAATTGCTGACATTCTTAGTCAAAGGGAGAAAAACTCCTGGCACTGCCTTCTGGTCGGGAGAAGGCTTGTGAGTGTCACACATCACTTAGGATAAGTCCTGTGTCACTTAAGGCAAGTCTTACATCTTAGTGCACACATGGTGGTAGGAACTGTGCATTGCTTCAGGCCATGCAGGGGGCCAACAGCTGCTGAAGCAACTTGCGTTGTGTGAATTTCTTCTCAAAACGCTTTATGCAAACATATTTCTTTTCTCTGGAAGGAAAAAGGTGGGATACGTCCCCCGTTTCATGGTTTTGCGTGTTAATGCCTTCCTGGCCCCTTAGCAGTCGCCTCGTACCAGGGTATAGTGGGGTGCAGAGCCTCGGCAGGAGGTCGTCAACGCTTGGTTGTCAACAAGCGCAGGGCATGAGGATGGTTCATGGTCCCAAGAAATTGCAATAATACACATTTATTGGAAGTACTGAAAGTCAGCTCCAGTTTGTATATGTGCAGATAAACTCCCAAAGGACGTAGCTGCTTCCAGGCCTTTCTCCAGCAGCCTGCTGGAGAGCATACTTTGCCTCATCATGGACTTGACAGCTAATAAAGATCAAAGTGCTGCTTCTGAAATACTCCTGAGAAGTTATGGAAGAATATTAGCTGAATGTTTTCTGGTGCTTCAGTAAAGTCAGTATCATTATTTATGTATTTGAAATTGCACATGCAGTTAAGTGTTCTGCACGGACGTGCTGCCGTCTGTAATTTATACTGACGGCTCAGCAATGTCTTCTGTGACCCCCACAAACAAGGGGTGAAGCAGAGGGGGCTGTTCCCAACACTGCCTCTCACTGCTGAAGTTATAAAAAATTGAAAACATAAATTATTTACATCTCCATGTAAAAAAAAATCTAGATGATGTGTATGCCTACTGGGCTGGATCCAGCCCTCTAGATGGAAGGGTTTTCCTTCACTTTCCGTGGCTTTTGGCTCAGGGCTGTAATTAAAAATGCAACAATGGAAGGAGCCAGGAGTCAGGGGGTGGGGACATGGCAGCAGCAAGTGAGATGGGCTTTCCCCACCAAGGGGGACAGGAGATGCTCCCTGAGATCAGAGCAGGGCTTAGGGCAGCAGGACCTTTGTAAGGAGATGCAGACAAACTTTTCTGGTGAAACCCTGAATAGAGCTGTGAGGTGGGTGGGATATTTGGTCTTTGCTGAGGAGTGATTTTCCTGCCGGGCTTCTCATGAATGACTGCTATAGTGAAATACGTTATAGAGTCCACTATCCATTACATATAGCTAATGCAAAATACGTGCAGCATTGGGCATCACAAACAGATTTTATGATCAGTTGATTTCATTTAACTTGTTTATGTACTATTATACTGTAAAAAGGAATGGTTAGAAGTAGCAAGTTTCATTAAACAAAGATATGCGTATAAATAGAGTTAATTCATCCATATCTTGGGTTTTGGAATGACATGCATTCCTGTATCACATTTTGAGGGTCTCTTGCTAGAAATCTTCAGAAAAAAAAGGCTAAATATACTTTAAAAATGAAAGCACATAATCTTATATTAATAATTGATGAACATATTTAATAATTAATGCTATAGTCAGAACAGACATGGTACATATTTAGAGGAGAGGCACCATTTTATTCATACACAAAGAAAGATTTGATCTGTAACTGTATTTTCAGTGCATAGTTGTTGAGTTAAAAATTAACTGTCCTGCTGCCAGGATATTAAAGTGATCAGAAGTTAAGGAGTGAGCACTGCTTATAGCCTTGCATCTTTGGGTCTCATGTTACTACGCTTCAGTGAAACACTTTCTTCTTTGGAAGGCCAGTTTGGGTCATGATCGCAGTCAGGTTGGCCAGGGGAAAACACACCCAACCATGATCAAGAGGGCTCTGGAATCCCTTATCCTGTAAATTGGTACAAATATTATTGAATATTTCTGGTTTATTGCTGAATGAATGCAGTAGGAATTTAGTATCTACTCTGTGGTTGGTTTATGTTACACAAGTGCCTTTAGGCTGCACGTTGCAAGAGAATGTTTTTTCCATCAAACCTGACACACCCGCATATGGTGGTCGTTAGTTGGTTGATTTTCATACCCTTTACAGAACAAGGTGGAAAATGTTATCAACAAGTAATCTATTACCAGAAATATTTTATGAAGATGCTTTATTGAGTCTTGTCCCAGTCTCCCTTAAGAACTTTTATATTACCTATGATTTTTGTCCTCTCTTTAAGTACATTCATATCCATTTGCAAGTTCATTTTGTATGTATTAATCATAATACTGTGTTTTCTGCTTGTATGTAAATATTTATTGTTTACAACGATCCAGATTTTATATCTATTTAATATTTAAACAGCATAGGTTGGTTTCAATAGCAGCAGCTCACAGAATGCAGCGATTGTGAATCGGAATGAGCAGAGAATTGCTAAGGCTGAAAGTTGGGAGATTCTGGTATTACTGAAATGTTACCACGGTATTAACTCAGTGTAGTAACATACCCATATGAGGTACTTACGAATCTTTAAATTAATTGTAAAAGATGAAATATGAATGGTAATAGTCAATGAAATGCAGCCTGTTCCGGGAGCTCTCGTGTTTCCATTTCCCAGTTAAGAGCCTATGTAGAAAAATAATTACAAGAAAATACTAAGATCTGTCATCTCTCTGGGGAGATATGCTGCAACTCGATGAGAAATCACTACACAATCATAACCCTGTACTGAATCTATCCAACTGGTCACCTGTTAAAAATATAGCGTTTATTTCCTGTAGAAGATAATTATGTCCTATCTTAATCAGATGGAATTTCCCCCCGTTTTTCCACCCCGCTTTGAAGCCCTCCATTTGTTTTGATGTAATTGTTAGTCATTTATACATGATGAAAGTTTCTCTGTCTTCAGGAGTCTTCTGTTACGGGCACAAAGGTAAACTGAGCTTCTACAAGGTATTTCTGAAACCTGATTACTGGCTAGTTTGGGGTGATTTGGAATTAGCTTCACTTCCTGTGATGTAAGGACATGAGTGAAGAAGGACATATATTTTTAATCACCTTTTTTTTTCAGAATAGCAACCCCTTTAACTTCCTTTCTTTATATACAAATTAGTGTAGAGAAGTGAACAATGTACACACTAACAATCGTGCCATTGATGGCTGGGAGCTATGTGCATGGCTAAAGGGTTAAAGGATGTCATTTAAGTTAAGCAAACAAATTTAATGAACTTGAACACTGTGGAAAGCCTGTGTAATTTTCCCAGCTTTATTTCATGTATCTTTGAGCTCTGCAGAAGCAGCTGAGATGAACTATAGGTGAAGGCTTGGACAGAGGTCGAATTACATGTACTCCCAAGGGGCAAACCCCTGAAGAGCAAACACATCATGTCATCCACACTGGTTTTGGAGGCATGGTTGCCACAGTGACTCCTGAATGAGCTGTACTTCCAGCCCCATCCTGATGCCTCCTAAAGGGCGTTCCACTGTGGCCTTAAGTCGCCACCTTTTTGGGTGTGAATTCCCACGATTCCTGCCCCGCTGTGAGTGGGTGCCTCCTGCCATCTCTGGGTCCTCCCGCAGCTCTCGCTGCAGTTTGATGCCCACGGTCCTTCTGCTCAGCAGCTGCCGCAAATGCTCTCCTCTACGGTCATGCTCCCAAAAAGTAAAATGTAATTTTCACAGAACACAAGCACTCCAAGGGGAAAAAAAAACCAACCCCTGAAATAAGGAAGAGATTTAATGTTCCCACAGTTCTCCTTAGCGCAGGGCATTCTCTCTGCCTCCTTTGCTACCTAACCCCTAGCAAGGAGCAATTTCTAGGGAAAAAGATCATCAGAGAATTTCCCATATCCTCTGCATCTCTCCTTGGATTTCACTTCAGAGATGGGAGAAATCTTAAGTGGTTGTAAATCTTCTAGTAATCAAATACAGCAATTAGAGATCTTTTACGTGTTAGACATTTTTCCTCCTAATGTATTTTGGTGATACCATATTGACATGAGGAATCATGACATCTAACTTGGCCACCATGAATTCTGGCTTTGTAGCATGAGAAGGTAATTATAGCTGTTTTCACAGCGTCGTGCCAGAAGTCCCTATTCATATTGTTTAGTAGGTCCTCAGCGTTTGGCTCTTGCAAACATACAGCAGTAAAAGTAAATGTGAAGATTTGCTTCTGTGTTATCTTTACTGATATCCATTCTTCAGACAGTAATTTCCCAGCACAGTCTGATACCAGATTCTTATTTTTCAGGCCAGAGAGATTTATGTGGAAGAATTTCAGCTTTCAAGTAGAGAAATCTCGCAGCCAGGGTAGCCGTAATGAGTGTTTTATCTTGGGCGAGAGGGTCTGAAATTCCACTCTCGGTTACACTTCTGCAGCTCCGCCGGAGCGGTGGGATCACAGGTGTGTAACAGCCAAAATCCTGTGCAGCAAACCTTCATGTGATTCCTTCAGGTTCCTTACTGCATCTTTAACTCCTTGTTTGCTTATGAAAGGCCATGGTTTTGCTTTGCAACGGCAAGGCTGAACAAAGATTATCCTCACAGGGTTGTGGGGCTTTGCCAGCACTTTCAAACAGCTATGACCAAGTTTGTCTTTGCCACAAAACACCAAATAAGAAATTCTGTCATTCCCAAACACTCCCGTAAATGTAGGGATATTGTCTACAGCATGGGACAACTTTGTGGGTCATCTTTCTGGTACCTCATTCAAATGTTAAGGCGATGCAGTGAAGGCACTGAAATGTTTTGTATCGTTGCTGCCTTAACAGTGTCCCTTAGTCCAGGTCTTCAGAGGTATGCTGCTGGATTCCAGGTGTGTTTATTTAATAAACATATAAAAACAGTGGCAAGGTCTAATGCTGTTAAAAATAGTATATTGATTTTCAAGAGTTTAATTACAGCTATTAGGGCGCTGGGTGATTTGCACCACTTTCAGAATTTAAAGGCTGTATCTTTTCCCATTCACAAAAGTCTTAATGGTTTTTTATGAAGTTTTTCTGCTGATTCTGGATGCAGGAAAAGTCAAGTGCTGACTCTGAGCCTTTTAATAACTTTTGTTGTTTCTTGGTGCCTCAGAGGAGAATACCTGGTTGCCTTTCCTTGCAGTTTCTGTATGGCAATACCATGAGAAAGCTTATGTAGGGTGGTTGCACCCCAGTGAAGGTCTGTATAATGTTGCAGGTGTAGAAAATTTTCTTCTTTTTCAGCAGTGCTATGCCATGCTGTTGTTTTGATGTTTGTAGTGAAACTAAGTCTTTATAACTGCAACACAATTTCCCTTTGATTGCTGTGGACCTGTCACTCTCTGCACCTAAGTTTTTCACATCTGACGGAGAGATAAATGATCATTTGCATATAAGATTCTTCCTTACGATTAGTACTCCTTAGTTTTGTTCTCTGCACAAATGTCCCAGCACAGTCTTTTTCATCATTCTTCAACTTTCTCTGTCTCACCAGCCTGAAATTTTTGTGAGGAAAGCCCTCTTCTGCCTTTATTGAATAAGCAGACATCTCCGTTGGTGTAGACATGGCAAGCTGTGTCCCTGTGGTTGGCACCAGTTGCGTAGAGATGGGTACCTCTGCTTCCTCCCAGCCTGTGGCCCCTTCCAAGCCCCCAGGGGCTCACAGCGCTTGGGCGGCTGGCAAGGACGCTGTGAGCAGTGCAGTGGATGGTCCAGAAGCAGAGCTTAGCTCCTCCAAACATTTTTCAGAGCATGACTGGTGCAAATGCTAGAAAAGCCTATCATTTTCTCTTTTTATGATCTTTACCACTCAGCTATGTACATAGCATCTCATAAATCTTACTCTCGGTGCTTTGAAGTTTCCCAATATGACCACTGCATTTACCCATGCCAAAAAGCAATGAACCCCAGATGTCATCTCATGAGTTGACTTGATATCTAAACATATAAGGAACCCATACAACCTATTCTTTGCAATTACCCATGGATAATAAGTCTTCCATTGGCTCTTGGGCAGTGCATGCTGCATTTGAAGAGCACAGCAGTCAACTGTGATATTTGCTTTCCTTTCTGTCATTCTAGCGTGATGTCCATTTTGTGTCATGAATTCCTGAAAATAAGTATTAGATTTGGATATTCAGATTAAGAGGTATCGCCTGGCAAAATTCTTGCTTTTGGGTCTATATATATTGTCAGAGAACTATGACTTCAGATCATTACAAGCTGTACCCATACAAAACACTTTTCATCTAAGGATTGCTTAGGACTCTGCAAAAGTTACTAACAGCAAAGGAAGCCTCTGAGACACCCCTTCGAGCAAGAGGGTATTGCCCCCCTCACCAAAGGGATGGGAAGCTGAGGCAGAGCATCTTCATCTCTTCCAGGTCACATAAAAGCAGTCAGTGGCAAGTCCAAAGCAGCTGAGGCAGCTCTTCTGCACCATTCCTGGGCTGCCCATGGCTGGAAAGCTCGGGGAGATCCCTGTGAAAGACATTTCTTTCCTGACACAGACTCTCAGCAGAAGCCTGTGTGCCCACTTGCCCTCTGTGTTTAACTCGGAGATTTATTGTGCATGTTAAAATGGGTCCGTGCTCGTTTTTGTGGCAAGGCTCACTGTTAATGCGTGCAGGGATGGGACCAGCATGCCACAGCCTTATGGCTGGACCCAAGTGATGCTGCACTGGACCTGAGGCTGTGGCCCAGATAACACAACTGCCTGACTGCTTGCTCCAGAAGATAACTGAAACAATAAAAACAGAGTAAAGTTATGTCTTTATATAAAACAGTCAAAAGCTGAAGTCTATTCAACTTTTAAATATTGTCGTGTTTCTGTTGATTATATTTCTGTCCATGTCACCAAGTCAAAGGAGATGAATATTGGAAATCTGGAGTTTATATCAGATTCACAGGACTCGCTGAAGAGGTCTACTACTTCTATAGGTGGATTTTTATCTGGACGATATGTCCTTCAGCTAATCTTCAACCTATGCTCACTTGTGAGGATGCAAAAAGACTTTTCTAATTGGATTACTGTGGTGTATTTCTTGACAGTTTAGTTCTCAAACGGTGTAAATGGCCTGCAGCCTTCCCATCAATCTGCTATGCCTTTCCCTAAACCCAAGCAAAGAGTTTTATCGCATTACCCTCATCCTGACATTCATAAACTAGCTACTGTTTAAAGTTTGAAAGTTTTCCCAGTCAAGTACGAACCCTTCCTTGCCCCCCGCCCTGAGATGCTGCTCATGGGATGATACTTGATTCAGCTGAACTGCTGCAAGTGCTGGGGGTTCGGGTGCCTTGTCTGGAGCCTCACATCTTACCCTCCTTGCCCGTGGAAATACTTGTACTGATCAAAGTCCTTTGCTGCCCTGTGGAAACCTAGCTACAGACTTAATGCTGTGCTTGTTCTTTTAATTAGTTTTAGAATGGTTTGACAAGACTTCTGTTCTTACCGGGCGCTCCCACAGTGCTTTGTAAAAGCAAGCAGCAGATCACGCACCAGCATAATCACTTAGGCCTGGCTTCAGAAGCTACCTTAGAAATTAATCTCCAATATACTTGTGAATTCAGATCTTCCAGTTCAGGGGCTAGGAAATCCTCCTTACTGATTACAGCTTATCTTCTTTTGCTTCTCCTTGAAATGGCTGTGTGGCTGGCGTGTTCTTCTCTTCATTTACCCACTTGCCTTATTTGTCACCTGCAGAGTTCATCACTGATGATTTTACACTTTCTCTCCCATTGTTATATAGCTAAAATTCAGTGTCCAAAGAACTTGGGCAATAACCTGAGGATGGTTCCATGCTTACAATTATATTTTTACACCTACTTGCTATTAATGCTGTTGATGTCTGTTAGATCACATTACAATATGGGGAGAAGGTAGCGGGCTGTGTGGTATGAAGTCAAGGAGCTTGCAGACATGAGAGGCCTGCGAGTGCACGCTGCGGCATGACAGCACTGCAGCTGTTGAACAAGTGCTGCCCCAGCTCTTCTACAATGTAGGTGTTTAATATCGAGCCCTAATGGCCAGGTATAATCATAGGATCATAGGATGGTTTGGGTTGGAAGGAACCTTTGAAGATCATCTAGTCCAACCCCCTGCCATTGCTAACATTGGCTTCAGTCTCTTTCGTTAAAGTCAAATCTCGTTAAATCCCTGATGTGAAAATAACACATTTGACCCGGAAGCCGTGCCAAGCTAAGCTCGCATTTGCTGTCAGGCAGCTGGCTTTACATGAGCAAGGCAGACTGCTAATCTGGCGTGGGTACCTGCCTACCTCTGGCTCCTGATCTCTCCTTCCCACCTGTTGGCAAGAAAATGTCGTAGAAGTATGAGCTTATCGGTTAGAGGTGTTCAATGGGAGAGGGATACGTACTGAGCACCTCAGGTTTCTATTGGCATTTTGGTTAACAACGAACCAGTATAAATTTCGGATTCCCTTTGTTCTAGCATACATGAAATCTTTTTTATTGTCTTTAACCTGTTGTACATGTATTTCTTTTTGAATGATCTTGCTCCATCGATTTTCAGCAGTGTTTAGGCTGTTGACTTATACTCCTGGTTTTATATTGATGGGATTTCTGTTACCACACCTAAATGGGAGCCGCAATTCTCCCAGGCTTTTTGAAAACCTTTGCCATAATGCATTTGTTTATCTTCATTGGTATAACTAAACAAAAAAAAGTGGAAGGTGGAGCGTAATTACACAAAGTGGAGCTGTTTGATATAATAATTTTGTAGGTATGTGTAAAACCCCTCCTCACTGACATCACTAAATTCCCACGCACTATCATAATTGTGAACATATATATACATTGCAGAACATTGATCTGAGAGAAACTACGCACACCAAGGTTTATTTTAATTAAAATATTTTAAATAGCAGTTTATTAAATAACGGCCAACTTCTCTGTGACCATAGTTTACAATTGTGTTTTTATTAATTTAGCTGAGTTGAGCCTTGTGTAATGTAAGACTTCGGTTTTTTTCTCATAGGTTTTTTTTTTTTATGTCAGGTAGGTTAGCTGGATAAAATTTTAAACTGCATGTAAGCCACAGAAATGAATTCTGCTGCATCAAAACATACACTTGCTAAGTGTCAAAATAGCCCATATATTATACTACCCTTTAAGTGGTTTTTTTTGCCGATGCTAGGTGTGTTGGTTGTTTTTTTCTTACTGACAACAAATCAGATAGGGAAAAAGGAGAAGAGAAAGCAGGAGAAAAAAACCAACAACTTGCCTTTAAGTTATTTGTGGGGAAGATAAAATCATAATGAGAAGGTATTTTTTCCAATATGTCTCATGTTCTGGAAAGCCCCTCACAATTTTCACAGCAGATCAGAGGTGAAGGCTAAAAAAAGAAATTCCAGGAAGGCTTGAATTAAACATTTTAGATCTTCCAGAACAAAAAAGAAATTTAACTTCCAAGGAACAAGGCAGCGGGGCTCCTTTTCTCCTGGCTGTAAATACAGAACTGGGAAACAAAACTGGGAAGCCCCCTTAACAATTCAGTAAGACTGAATTATGAAAAACATATTTGGCTTCTGTACATATTTATAACTCACAAGTTAGACATTTTTATTTTCATCAGTAGATAAACAATAGGAAAGTGGCAGGAAGGATGGTTGGGTGCAGAGATGAGGGTATCAGGATGATGTCCTGTTAGGGAGGAAAAAAGTATAAAGTAGTTTTTTGTGTGTCTGTTCTTTGTGCTACGATGATTGAAAGTTTCGACAGTTGAGCACCAGACTGAGGCACTTGGCCTTGAACATCAAGATAATTACAGTTCTGCAATACAGTTGTGCAGAGCATGGTGGGAACCACAACTTCATTGTTGTTGCAAATGCTCTTTTGTTTAGAGCATCATGGTTCAGTGCCTGCATCCCAGCCCCTGCTCCTCCTGGGGCAGGTTTTGTTCTGCGACCCGCACTGTACGGTGCCCTCGAGTCACAGCTTCCCGAGCAGTCATCGGCCCAAATTGTCAGCTTCTAAATATCAAGATGAAGATACTTTACTGCAGGCTGTCTCTCAAATTCTCCATAGCTAGCATATGAGAGCTATCATACAGCATTTTCCAGTATAATAATTAAAAAACATATTTTAATTAGATAGGGCCACCCAGCTTCAAGGGGTCAGCACACTGATGTGCATATTGTAAGAAACATTATTATGAAGATGAGTGTCTTACATTAATAATTAAACACAATCTAGATGACACAGTAAAGTACATTAATTCTAACAAGATGGTAATCATTTAAAATGACTTTAAAATTAAATCATATTTTGCACAAAAGCTGAATTTTAATCTACTAAACTGTTGTAACAAGAGTTAAGTACAAGTTGTGGAAGCTGGCTGGATTAATTTTTGCTGAGTCTGTTTAAAATTTTTTTTAAAAAGTAACTTTTTAATTTCTACCTATTCTGTAGATTTAAAAATACATTGATTTTGAGATTTTTTGTGTGAGTTGTGTGAGACATTACAATGGCTATTTCAAGAGTCATTAAGAAAAAGTCAGCTTCACTGATTAAGTTGCTTTTTGTTTTCCATTTATGTTTACTGACCTGTGTAGGAAATATTTTTGAGACTACCAAAACATAAGATTATGGGATTATCTTTTTAACCCTAATCCTTTTAATCTGACAAGCAAAGGGGCATTTTTGATTTTTTCAAAATTTGCCTTCAATGTATAACAACAGAAATTTGATGAGCATCAGATTGTTTTTGCCAGATCTACTTCGTCAAGCAAAACCTCTGAACTCATATGATCCACAATAAAGACAGTTATACAGTACTTTTAAGTATAACTTTCTTTTAACTTAATACTTCTCATATAAAATGAAAATATAAAGCTCTGAAATCCTAGCCTCCTAAGATGTAATTACAATAGTAGATTTACTTTAAGCATGTTTTTCAGTTGTTTTATTAATATTTTATGGCTACTCTTCAATTGTTCTCACTAATTGGCCATTATGCTTCTTTCTGCCAGAGCTTCTGGGACCACCTAGGACGTTAAGGAGTATGATTTGGTTTGAGGTCTGTCTTTTTCTAAATGCCATCATTTTTACCATAGTGTTGGATTACACAGAAGATGTGAGAGTGAGATTTTCCTGTGAAAAGTTATAATTTATGGAAAACACAAAATGCAGGCTCTCACCAATTTTTCTTTAATGGAGGTGTGCAAAGTTAGCTGCTTGTGCAGTTAATCCCAGTAGGCTGCTGGGGACCGGGGCAGATGGTTTCTTCTGTGCTTTGTCTCCTGTTCTGAGCTGAAACATCAAGTCTGTAACAGCTACATGGAGAAAATTAAACAGGATCTTAGTGGAACAAGGGCTGGACTCTTCTAAACAAAACAGTGATGTTTGCCATTGAAGGGGAGACCCTGATCTCCTTTTTCCCATATTCCTGAGCCCTTTTCTTTCTTCCTCTCTTTTTGAGGTCAATTATTTGCAGGTATGTTCCCTTTTTCAACTGCTTCAAGATGTTAACTTGCTCAAAAATAAGTGCTAGAGCTTTCCCCTTCCCTACAAATTTGGGAACTGGGAGTTGCAGCCCCTTGGTGTCTCCCTCTGTGGAAAGCAGCTTCGGGAAACCAGGCTGAAAGTGAGCAGGATGCCTGACAGTGCCTGAAAGCACGTCTGGTTTTCCGACTCCTGAGCTCCTGTTCATAAAAGATGTTATTGCACACACACCCCTGGCACAGCCACCACGCCTTGCTTGCTTTCCTCAATCACGTAAATAGCTTAATATATTTTGAAAAGCCCGGTGTGCGGCCACAATGGCCTGTGGAACAACAGCCTTGGGGATCGGTACCAGTGGTGGCATTCAGTGCCCAGGAAAAATTGCAGCTTTGCGTGATGAAATAGTCTTTTTTGTCATCTGAGCAGAGGCACACCAAGTCTATGGGTGCCCTTTTTCTTTCTCACTGCTGCCCACAGAAGGAGGTGAGAACTAGGCATGGCAGCAGGTTCCCATGCTGAAGTGCCTGCAGGTGCGGAGGGATGCAAATATGGACCAGACTGCAAGGCTGTCCCTAAGGGAACATGTCCTGCAAGCTGCAGTAGCTGCTTCAGCCTTCGGTTTCCTTCCATGTTCCCCTCCTCAAGTAACGCTCCTGGAGATGAATCAAGAGAGCAGAGAAAAAAAAAATCAGATGTATATATAGTAAAGGTAGAGGATGATTGTTCCTCTTAAAAATAAATGGAGGAGGAATATTCCTCTGTAAATTAATCTAAGTATGTTATGCAGAGGTGTGTTTTGTTCTTACACCTCCAGGTTTCTCACTGGTTTTAAGGTGGGATTTTTAGGAAGAGATTTATACCACGTAAGACATAATGCAAATTGCAGACACAATGGCATCATCTAATTTGGGTTTTATCTTTGACATCTTCAGTAATGTTTTCCTTTCCCCCTACTAAATGCATCCAGAGATAAAGCTTAGGCTTTTGAAAGGCACTGCTTCATCACCATATCTTACCTCAAATAAGTGCAATTTGCATTATGATAAATTGTCTTACATATAAACCTGCCACAGAACTCAACATAAACTGGAAATTTCGGTGTGTTTCTTTTTTCTCTTGTGTAGATTTGTGCTGTGTATAGTCCTGGGTGAGAGACGGAACCTAAAAAGCTTTAACTTACAGGTCAAATGCAGAGGGAGATGACACCTTGTGAGGGCACTGTACGTTACAACAAATGGTTCAGTGATTTGCAGAGCTTAGAGATAGTTGTAAAATCAGCCAAGAGTCAAGATTAGGACATCATGAAATTAGCCATTGGATCCCATAGAGCAAAAATTGTTGTTAGGTAGCTGTGGCAGGCAGAAAGCATGGATGTTTTATTTCTCGTTCTCCTCCACCACATCTAACGCATTCCAAAAAAGTGCTTTTCCTCAACATTTCCTCAGAAGCCTGGGGCTGATTATGTCCAGTGCCATGGGAGCAGGCGGCGGAAAGAATGCAGGCACGTTGCGTGCACCTCTTTTTTACTGTAGTGTCTGGCTCCTTGCTCATCAGAGTGCTGTAGGAAAAAAAATTGCAATACTTGTGATAAGTGTTGGTAGTGCTTCTGGTGCTCGCATCACTCCTGGCCTCGTTGCTGGATGGTGAAAGGTGAGCTATCTGGTGTAGACAGAGTGGAAGCTTAGTGACTCAGAATTTTTAATCCTCAACAAATATACGAGGAAGAGAGCACAGGTATTAAAGACTCAGTTGTGACTTTTGTCTGTGCTCTGTTCCTGCCAGCACTGGTGGAAGTTGCATGGGAGGACAAGGTCCAGTGACCATTCAAATGGAGCATATATTGTCTTGAGAACATGCTCATAATTTCTGGAATCCACAGACTAATTCATTTCTCCAACAGATGTGCCCCAAATATCACTAATCCTCCTCAGTATTGTTTCTTCTTTTTCCCAATTATTCCTTCTCATTTAAATGCAAAAACACAAAAAAACCCAAATCCCAAATCATCCATCCATCCATCCACCCAATCCCTGCAGGGTGTCTGCTTTGTTTTGCTTCGTTTGGGAGGAGGCGAGGAGAAGAGGAACATCTTTGCTCATGCTGGTGCTGCGCGTACGTTCTTGGGCCTGATTTTGGACTGGCCAGATACTGTTTCAGTGGCTGCTCTGCGTGTGCAGTGCATCAGCGGGCACAGCCCAAAGCAACTTGAGAGATGGAAACCTGAGCTTTCCCTGCAAAATTTTGCTTTTGTAAAACACAGTTTAGCTTGGTTGCTAGTGGGGAAGGATCAGGAGGTGACATGGGGTCCTGGCCTTTCCCTTGCCTATTTGGCCAGGGGAGTTTTTCATTGTGGTCCTCCTCCTCCCAGGAGGTTGCAGGACCCTGGAGCAGACGGGGTGCAGATGCTGTCCCCAAGGACCCCAGTGGGAAGAAGAGCTGGGAAGGGTTGAGTAGCATCTTCCTGTTGGGGTGGGAGTGGGAATGGGAGCTCCCTCAGAGCAGCCGTTTTCGGTCGTGTGATTTGTGCTGGAATTTGACCACCAAGAGCTCTCACATGCTTCGGGGTGAGCAGATGCCACCCACAGCTTCAGAGGCAAATAAAAGAAAATAAAAAGCCTCCCGTGTTCATTATTTTGGAGCATCTCATGATTAAAGATCTCATGACTTTTATTTAGCCCAGTCTCATGATTTTTAGAAGCTGATTTGTGAGTTATCAAGGATGCCGGGGGGAAACTTTGTGGAAGAAGGCACAGGGAACGGAGAAGGGTGATGGTAAAGGAGAAGGATGATATACAGCTGAGAAAGCACTGGTAGTTCTGCACACTCTCTTCCCACCAGCTCAGAGCTTAGTGCTTATGCCCACAGAAAAATTAAACTAGATCCAGACACAAAACAGTGATTTCCTGAGTATCTTATTATAGGATCATTTCCTATCTATCACCTCAGAGAGTTACTTGGCAAGCTATATATATATAGTGTGTGAGAGGAATGTTTTTGTTGTTATTTTGCTTGGTGTTTTAAATTCAGCTTACTCTCTTGCAAATACATCTTGTTAAATCTGGAACAGTTAGCAACCTAAATTACAAAGGACAGCTGTCATCACGAGTTGCTGGGATTTAGTCCTGAACAGTGTGAGTGTATGTCTTTGTGTGTGGTATATGCTTGTATGTGTTTGTGTATTTATGTATTATTTTAGTTTAGCCTGTTTCTCATAATCTGCCTTTATAGTACAGAAAGCAGCAAAGGGAGCAGAAAGCAAAGGGGAGGAGGGAGACCCCAAAGTGGACCTTAAGCTGGTGTTTCTCCCTGTAAGACGGTTGGGGCTGATTTTAATTTTCTTAGATCAGGCCCAATTCTAAAAACATACATGAATAGGTAAAAGGAAAGACCAAAGTATATTTTCAAATTTGAACATTTAGTAGCAGCGTAATGTAAAAACCTCACAAAGTGACAACCATCAGTGTCAGTATTAAGTCTAACGAATGCATCTGCGCGGCCTCTCTGAAGTGGCAGTAGGGGTTTGGCCATTGATTTCTAAGAGACCGAGATTTTACCTCTGCTCTTCAAATAGCACTTCTCAGTTATCTGTTTAAAATAGTACATGAATATAGTCGTCCCCTAATTAATCACAGTCACTAGTACACCAATGGCTTCTAACTTCTATTTGATCCAGCTTCTCCTTCATTCAGAGTGGTTACTTTTTCTGGGTAACTGCTTTCTAACGTCTCTCATAAAACCAGTAGAGTTTGTTTGTTTGTTTTTTTGTATGTTTCATTGGTAAGTGGCATTTGCTGGGAGGTGAGGCTGACTTCTCCCGTTTGGTTCTAAGGGTAGGCTCATGCACCGCAGAGCCACTGAAGTCATGAATTTCCCTTTATAGGCAAAATCCAATATTCATTTTTATTATTTGACTTGCGCCTACGTTTTAGGCAAATTTTCCTGCAGTACATCCCTGCAGTGTCAGTGGAGAGAGGTGGGTATCCACTGAAGGTGTTGATCCAGTTCACCTAGGTCAAGCATGAGCCACTACACTCAAACATGAGCCATCTAAAATGGCTTATGGCTGTATTTCTGTAACGGCTAAACCTTTCTAAGACCATTCCTTTGTGCTTATTCCTGGGTGCATGGTCTTGCCTCCTTCCCTTGTGCCTGCTATGCTATTCACCCCATCAATCCTAGGAGGGACCTAATCAGAAGATCACTAACCCTACAATAAAGAAATGAATGGTGTTTTGCCATCTTAGCTCCACAAATCAGTCAACGGCAGGATTACATGAATGCCAACACAAGGGAGGGGAAGGAAAGTGCAACAAGTTTGGGGAAAGGAGGGCACCATCGTAACTCCCACTCAGCCTAAACTATGGTGAAAGCACTCCTAATGTGGGTGCATTGTATCTCAACCTCTTTATCTCTTGTCCCAGTAGAGATCTCCAGGCTGATTCTGCAGATAATTTGTTTTTAACAACCTTCTTATTACTTAGTGCACTGATTGCTTTAGTCCCAATTGTCATTTAAGGTTAGTAGCGGTTTAGTTACTAGAGGAAGAGGAGGATTGATTTTACCATAATGTGCAAGATACCAAATACATTTTTAATGGTAGTTGGTTCTTTATTAGAGCAATGGGTCAATGTGAATTCTTTGAAGAATTTATTTGCCCTATTTCTTGTTGTTTCTTCTTTTGCCCTATTTCTTATTGTTTCTCCTTTCCACTTTAGAGTACATCATTTTAGGCTCGCTGCTTAAATCAGCTTCTCAAAATGCTTTCCATTCTGGTGAAGCAACTACAAACATGGAGAAGATGATTAATATGTATCTAGAGCAAATGGCAGGGTGGAGGAAAGGAGAGAAGAATCGGTTCGAGTCAAACAATTACAGATACTGAGTGAAAAATTAACGTGTCTAGGGAAACTGGAAAAAAAGAAACAAGAACATCAGTGCAGGTCTGCTGCTTCATGTAAATATATATTTAATGTAGTACTTCAGTTGAAAACAATTAGAGAATAGTACAAATTTTTGAGGACTAGTCCCTAAACAGGGATATTGTGGAAATACTTGCAGTAAACTGAAGTGTAGAGTAGTTCTGTATTTATTCCAATGCCGTCATGCTGTTTCCAGCAAGCTTTCCAATGTTATATGTTGTCTGTCATTGTAAGGTCAAGCAACTCTCCAGCAAAACCACAGGCAGATTTCTGCAAAGTCCAGCTCGTTGATACACGCCAGTGTGCTGTTTGAAACCCATAACGTTCTGCTCACAAAGTATTTGTAACTGTGAAGTTATTTTTTCATTTTTCAGGTAGGTTATTTGTATTTCTTTTCACTTTTTTATCATCGTTTGTTGTTTATTCATTAAACCGTTCCATTACTTTACTTGGAATAGGTCAGAGGAAGACCAAATCTTCTAGCCAGTCTTTTGCTTTGCCTGTTCTGGTTGTCTTACACCCAATATCATGGTGTCCTCGCTTACATAAAATTAATAGGAGAGATTTTATGATTAATGTCTTTGTAAACTTAGTCCTAAAATTGGAGAAGAGATATGTGATGGTTCAGAGTAGGAAGCAGCATTGAAAGCAACTATCAGGTTGTGATCTCAAGGGCTTTAAAACCGGGAAGCACTACCTAAAGGGCTGTGTAAAAGCCACAGGTCTTGTAGCTTTGCGAGTCATCAATATTAACTGAGAGCATACAAGATCAGCTACTATCCTGTAACAGTAAACCATTTGCTTGCTTGGGCCAGGATTTTTTCAAAGCCCAAGAATCTCCCAGCAGATAACGGGCAGCCATGGCCCATGTTATCTGACAGTGCATGCTTTAGATTTAGCAGCTGGAGGGACAGCTTCACGTCTCCTGCTTGGATTTCACAGAGTTGTGATATATAACTAGTTTTTTAAGTGATTCCTAAAATGCTGGCCAGTGCGAAAAATGAAAGTATATTAGCAAAGGGAATGCCATGAGGAGCGAAGGGGAGTTTCATGGGCTGGGTGAGGGGTGACCTATGCTGGCATCACCAGTGTCAACAGACCATCCCCAGGCTGTGTGTGGCAGCTATCTGGGCTGTGCTCTTATCACCCAAGCACCTCCAGACCCTCACTGCACAGCAGTTCTCACTCCTTCTGTACTATTTTTTCCCACCAGACTGTGAGAAATCCCCTCCAACGGCGTGTCCCAGCCCTCCGACCTTCAGCTGTGAGCAGGCACACAGGCGCTTTTCATCCCGAAGGCTAGCGGATGCAGATCCCTTCCTTTTCAGCTCCTCAAGTAGCTCTTCCCTTAGGGCCTTCCGACTCCGGCTCCAGCCAGCAACCAGCCCATCCTTCAAGTCCGTGCAGGCTTCAGTTCAAATTTTGAGGGTGCTTTTCAGGCCGTGCCTCAAAGGTCCCGCAGGGCAGTGCTGTGGGACGGCAATGTGTCCAGGATGAGGTGGACACACTTCCAGGCCACCCTTGGAAGTGACAAACCCAAGAGCCACACAAAGGTGTGCTGTGTGGCTAAAAGTGGTTAGGTGCCCCTGATCAAAGCCCTGCTTCGAATACATGCTCAGATGGCTACTTCATAAAGCCAGATATGCCATGTTTCTAAATAATTTCAGGCACTTTTTTTACTTATGGAACAAAAGGGTAAATAGGGATTTATCAAGTTTCTTGGTGGACCTTTGTGCCTTGAAGCACAGCGATGTCTTGGAGTTACTGTAGAGATTTCAAAACCACTATTTTAATACATTTTGGTAAATATACATAGAATATGAAAATTCAACATCAAAGAATATGTATCAAATGCAGTTCTCATTTACATTACAGACTAAAGAGAATTCAGAATAATTTTAGTAACTGGGACATCAATGGTGGTACAGCTGAATGAATATAGGACAAAGGATCTTATTTAAAGTTGAACTACATTCTTCTAAATTACTTCTTTAAGCATCATGATGAAAAGCAGTCATAAACATAATTCAATACAACTTTTCTGTAAGCGTTCTTTTCTCTTAAATAGTTTTATGCCTGTATAGGTATCTAAACAAATGGTCTATACATTCTTGTTATATCACAGAATTAATACAGAACCATGAATGCCTTCCAGCTTAGGCTTTTGTATTTTGCCTCCCTATTGCCATGGCATTTCCACAGCATGCTACAGTGCCAGGAATCTCTCCTTTTAGCATGCTCCTTTCTCTCCCTGTGTATTCAAGCCCGTGTGTTGTTTGCTTTTGCCAAATATATCATTCTGTTTTCAGAAAGCCTTGAAGATTACATTCCTCTCTGAGTTGGAGAGTTATTTCACAAAATATCCTACTACTTTTTTAAAGCGACAAACCTGTGTTTAGTCATTCTATAGGAATTGTGGTTTTCCAGGTTTTTGAGAGTTTTGGTACACAAGATGTGTGTGTGTTAAGGGGGATTGACTGTGCTTATGCAGTGGATCATCAAGACGTGCTTTCTGTAGTGTCCTCTTAGACCATCTGATGTGTGTGTGCGCTTTGTTTGGTATATCCAGTACACGGAGGGAATTTTCTGTCTTGGATGACATATACAATTTCTCCCAAAAGAAACATATTGCAGAGCATTTTAAAGTATCAAGGAGGGTGTATTCACATAATTTTGCCTGATACTCACAGTTAATACATGGAGACAGGAAGATATTTATCAAGTGGTTTTCACAGCATTTCATCTTAATATGTTAAAGTGAGAATATAGGAACATTAGTGCTGAATCAGAAAAGCTCTAAGCACAGGCTTGGAGTTGAACTCTCGGCTATATGGTTTATTACTTCAGAGGTTTTGACTTGCACTCCCTGTGGGATGGTGGGAAAGATTTATTTCATAATTTGTTAACTGTGAGAATTATTGTTATAGAGAGATGTGTTCAGCTCCCCTGTGCTTTGTATTACATCCTTTTCAAATATACTGAAGCACCCCAGTATATATATATATATATATCCTGTTCACCAGGAGATACCCACAAATGTGCTTGTCAGGAGGCAATTGTACAATGGCCCCACTTGTCATGGGGAGACGGAGCGGGACCGGGGGTCCGTCCTCTGGAGCTGAGCCCACCTGGATGGGGCATGCATTTGACTGACTGCGTGATCACGGCACTCTTGTGTTTGCTCCTGCATTTTGCCGGCGTGCATCATACCTGATGTTGATGTGAGAGGAGAAAGGCCACAAAGCTGGAGAGTCGAAATGGCCGGGCTGTCCACCTCACCTTGTCTCAGAGATCGCTACCCCTGGGGCAGGGGCTAAACCAGCTGCAAATCATTGCAGTTTACAGCCTGACATAGAAAAGAGGTGCAGATGCAGGTCTGGATGTGGCAATACTGCTGGCTGCAGCCTGCCACCCAGCACGGGCAGCTTCAGCGTGGGAACCTGTGGGAGCAGGGCTGCGGGAGCAGCGACTGGAGCAAAACTTTCCGTTTTAATTTGCCTTTGTTTGTGAGTCACTGCCCACAGCTCCTGCTGCTTTTACTTTCCTCCAGGAATGCATTTGCACGGTTTTAACTGTGCTTGAATTAATGTAATGGTATAATCAGGTAGCGAGTAATCATGCAAATATCCAATTGTTGCAAATGCATTCAGCTGGCTGTGTTGTGTCATTTTGCTCTCTGTTTATTTCTCAGACATTGTTACTGGGTAAAATTCAACTATATATGCCATCTTCAGTGTCTCTGACCAATGTTACATGCAGGATCTGAACACGCTTTATATCTTAGGAAGACACATGCCAAAACATAAATGTTAACTAATTAACTCACATAGAGGGTTTAGCTTTCTGTACAATGATTAATTCAACAACTGTTTTTGTCTCAACTGCAGATTTTTAAGTGGATACCCTCTCCACATTATGAACACAAATTATTATTATCACAAATTTAAATTGTGATTCACTCAGGTTTTGGGCAAACGCAGGAAAGCAAGACACCTGATTCTTTAGTACTTGCATTTAACACATCTCGATACAGAGTTTTGACTAGAATAAAGTCAAAGCATTTGGGGGGAAAACAGCTTCAGCAAGCGCTACGCAGAATCCATAACTTCTGCGGAGAGTTACTGTGCACATCTCTGAAAGGTTCAGGAAACGGCTGTCACCTGCAGGATACATGGAAAACATGGAAGCAATACGTATGTCATTGGCATCCTGCTTATTCTTTCTATAAGCATTTTGCGAGTGTTGTCACGAGCTTCACCGTGCCCTGCCACTGCCATGGGCAGCAAAGCCAAATTCCACTCTAGGCAAAGTGCAAACACTTATCTGTTTACACAACTTCCAACCCATAGTGCAACGCCAGAACAATTTACACATATTGTGGTTGACAGGGAGCATGCAAGTTTTTAACTGGTGGTGTTACCTCTTCCCATATAGATCTATCTGTCACCAACTTTATGTTTAATCACTGGGTCTGAAAGCAGCCAAGGAATCTGAAAACCAGGGCCAACGTTGTTGGATATTTGCAAGAGGATTGCTCAGCAAATCATATCCTGCACCCCCCCAAAAATTCAGACTTGAAAGGTGATGCAGCATCCTTACCCCCCTGCAATTACAGGCTTGTACCTCGATTGCGGAGGGGGTCAGGTGCAGAAGTTTGGAAGCAGCTTAACCTTTATCAGAAACACTTGGGTAGCTGAGTGTCACAGCTTGCTGCTGTGGTGAGGTGTCACCTTCCCTGATGTCTGCTTCTCCCCTTGCAGGAGAGTACTGCGAGGTGAATGCTCGCTCTGGCCGCTGTGCTCCGGGGGTGTGTAAGAACGGAGGAACCTGCGTGAACCTGCTCATCGGGGGCTTCAAGTGCGAGTGTCCCCCGGGTGAATACGAGCGGCCATACTGCGAGATGACCACCAGGAGCTTCCCACCACAGTCCTTCATCACCTTCAAGGGGCTGCGGCAGCGCTTCCACTTCACCATCTCCCTCATGTAAGTCCCAGTGGGGAAGGGCTCTGTGGCTGGTGCCTTCTCTGCTTGAGCTTGGGGCGTGTTTGTTAAATATTGTCACCAACCGAATTATCTACGTGTAGAGGTCACTCTGGGTATTTCTGACAGTGACTCCTGTGAGTGGGGTGCAGTCGTGTTGTTTGAAAGCATTTGGTTTCTGCCCTGCTGAGGATGCTGCTAAGGTGCTGACTCCCGACCTTCCTCTGCTGCAACATGGGGTGATGGCGTGGAGAGAGGGGACACCAGGGCCTCTCTGGCCACCTCTCAGCAGCCTTTGGCCAGAGGGGTGCGAGGGTGGGTGGTGGGTTTGCCACCTCTCGAGCGTGTCAGGTGTTTTTCTAGTTGTGCCTGTGGCCTCCTGACTTTCAGGCACAGGCTGCTACTTCATGCTGCTTGTTTGGGAGTGCTCTTCCCCTCTCCTGTTTCCCGGCCTGTGAGAGGACCTGGTCTCCTCAGGCCATGGCTGAGCACAGGCTGGTCCTCCTCAGGTCCTTGTTCTCCGCTGGTTCCCAGCCTTGGGCTTGGGACAACCCCAACTGTCCCAGCTCCTCGTCTCGCTCCTCTTGGCCTTCACACCCGGCTTCTGCTTCTGGTCCCATCCCGGCTGCTGGGTACAACCAGCCTCATTGCCATCCCATCTGCCCCCATGTCCCTATGTTGGACAGTCTTGTCCTGGGCTGGTGGTCACTTTTCCTGTGGGGGCACTCAGGGAGGTGAGGGGAGCGATGAAGGCAGCCACACTGTGTGAACCAGGGCTCTCCTCTCCTAAATCATACATCCCAGCGGGAAAAACCCTCTTCTGGAGAAGACTTCTTGGGTCAGGCATAGGGCTTGCCTGCTGTGGAGCCAGAGCTCCAGGTGCACACACACCTCTTCTCCAGAGAGGGTGTGGGTTTGCAGCTTTCCCATGGTTTAGCTGGTCAGGATCAACCTTCGGTTCTCCCTCACGGTTGACTGTGAGTAAATAGCACAAAATGTGTTAGCCCCAACCCGAAAGGGCAAGGCCGTGGATTTGTTGATAGGTACAACAGCAGCTGCAGTGACAGACGTGTTTGTGTGTCTGTCCAGAGAAAGTGCTCAGGGAGGACACCACCAGGCCTGCGTCCCATCCAGCACCCAGCGGTTACCTGGTGTTTTACATCTGTCAGGAGCCAGGCAGCTTCTTTCCATTTTATCCTTCATCTGCCTTAATCCTAAGGTCTGAAATTTTATGGAATCTTGACATTTTGGTTAAATCAGAAAGCGCAGGCATGGTTTGCACGCGAGTCGAGGCAAGGAAGAGTTGCATCTGTGAAGATCGTTTTAGAGCATCAGATCTAAGTACACGGAAAAGCTGAAGAGCAAAAGGCTCTATTGGACTTGTCAGACCTACAGTGAGTGCAAACAAAGGAGCGGTCTGGGCTGGCTGCCAGCATAAATTACCTGTGCTACCCTTGGCTTGTCCCCGCAGCCATGTGGTGTCATTTTTCAGGCTTTCTTTGACATGTAGGGTGCTTCAAGTTAAAGCGACTCAAATGCTTTGTGTAGGGGTTATTAAGAAACAGCAAACTACTGTAGCAAGGTAGTGCTTACACCAGCGTTTCTTCACCATCTCTAAAACCAAGATGGCATATTTAGTCATGAGCTAAACTCTGTTCAGTCCACTCAGTGTGATTATAAAAAGTCTAGACCATCATGGGGTTCATCCCACACTGTC
The DNA here is from genome assembly GCA_013401315.1 of Balaeniceps rex. Classification (NCBI taxonomy): domain Eukaryota; kingdom Metazoa; phylum Chordata; class Aves; order Pelecaniformes; family Balaenicipitidae; genus Balaeniceps; species Balaeniceps rex. The sequence continues at coordinate 262,892 of VYZW01018339.1, read as the reverse complement.
TGGGATAATGACACATTTAGCTTTTCATACCTGAGGTTCACTTTTATTTATACTTGTTATTTCTTTGGCTTTCATTATCCTTCAGTGCAGGTGGAAGACATTATGTGAGGATAAGCAAGAATTAGCAGTTTGACTAGATGACAATTTGCCATTACATATTTTGTGATTTGGGAGCATTCATAAAATCCCAGGGTGTCTAGCTTCTCTTAGCCTCAAGTGACTCATGACCCACTCCTGGGAAAGAGCAGGATGTTTGCATTGTCCAGTCTCATAACTAAAATGTGATTTTTTTAAAAATGTACTTAGGGTACTGACCAGGCATGTCTTTCTGCTCCCAACATTATACAAGACCTTGCTTCCTTCCAACACTTGCTACTCCTTCCCTCCAAGAGCCACTGTCAGTGGAGAGATATTCTCACTATTTATTCAAAATTCTCCAAGAAAGTGTCTGTTGTTTCCTATGTCCTGAGATTAAAAATATCCCTTCTATTACAGAACAGTATCTTTTTCCCCTGCTGGTGATAACCAGACAAGTTCAAAAGCAGTAGTGCTTTAACTATTACTATGATACAAAGGATGCTTTTGACTAGTGGCAAAGAATGGAACTGAGCACACACGGAGTAAAGAAATATAAAAAATTGCTTAATAATCTAATAGTTTAATAAATAATAGTTTAATCATTAAAACAATGGTAGAGAATTGTAACCATATCAGAAAAATATATTCAAACAGAACTAAGGTTCCTGTTGTTGCTGATCAAACTAAGTCTTTCTGCCCACTAAAGCAGCATCACTCATATTATTCTCATTTCTTTTGCTCATATACAGATCTGATCAAAAAAGTTTTGAAGAAGTAGTTATCCACTGAAAAATGTAGTCTTGGGAAATGCTTTACAGGAACTGTATTCCTTTGGATGAAATGTTCGATGGGGAAAAATGAAAAACAGATGAGTGTTTTGGTAATATTGAAATATTTCAATGGTTTTGTCTTAATTAATTTAGTTTGCCTTTTGGTTCTATAATATTATTTTATATTATGTTAAACAGATATAGAAATAAAGATATATTTCAAAACTGATTAAAAGTAATCAAATCAGTAGTATAATATTTTCAGGGACTATAATGGATATTCTTTGGAGTTTGTATTTTATTGGAAATGTCAAAATTTTGACTTCTTTTTTTTTTGAACCAGAACAATTCATTCTCCTTCAAAAATAGTAAAAAATGTGTGGAATAAAAATTCCCATTTCCATGTAGCTCAAATTCAGGCTCCTGGTTCTGAAAGGTCTCTACTCGGTGTGATCCACCACATACATATGTCTGACAAATGACTTTTGTTAAAAAGTATTCTTTGGTTTTGAAATTTTTTATTTCAAATACCAGACCTTGGTGTTCTAAAATACTGCTTCTTTCACATTCTCTGAGTGCAGGTTTTGTTGCATCGCATGAGAGTCTTGCTAGTAGGCATGACATGGCAGGCACAAGAATCATTTCTTCTGTCCGTGGAAGGCAGTTTTCATTAGTTGTGTTCAGCATTTGATTCTTTTGTAGGAACAGTGTGTTAATTTAAATCAGGCATATTTCCTGCAGTTCAAGATACAAAATCAAACTACACTGCCATTTGGAAACACAAGAAATTCCCATGGTTTCTCTCTCTTTCTCTCTTTATATACTATTAATCTTTGTAAAAATTTTTATGTAAAGTATAATTATTTTTTTGCATTTCTAAGTAGATGAAAGCTGTGTGTAAATCCCCAAAGATAACAGGATTCAATTAAAAATTAGAAAATATACACAACACGCAGAAATTTGCAAAAAAAGTTCCGTGCTGACAAAAAACGGAAGGCTTTTTTAAAAGTGGGGCCGCCTCTTTTTCTGCAGGAAAGGTGTGATACATCCCATACTAGAAGCACAAGAAAAATAAAACCAAAAAACACTCATTGGCACTGATTTAGTGGAATCATTTAAGTGTTTATTTTGCTTCCTCCAGTTGACTGACCTGTTGACTGATGAACCCTGATTGTCTACATGGCATTATTAAAGTAACTCTTATCTTTCTTTCCCCCTTGCCTCCCCATCAGGTCTTTTTAATCAGTTGATGACTCTCCTTGTACCCTGTAGCATTTAGACAGCAAGCAGCCAGCAAGTATTACCCCTTTGATGAGAAAATGCTTTCTAGCTTTTGACTGTTTGCAAAGTGTAGTAAGTGCTACTGTTTGGCGAGTGTCAGATACTCATACTGCATCGTGCGTCTGCTAATTTTACCCTTTGTGAGGGTCAGCATCCGCAGCAGATCTCTGCAGAGCAGATTTCTGTAATTTCCATCTTGCTTGCCTCTGTCTATTGGGAAAGAATGGATTTATCCTGCGGCTGACTCCTCAATTTTGTAATTTTCTGTCTGAAGAAAGATTCAAAGGCTTGCTTTTCTGCTAAATACAATGACATCTTTCTTCTGGGCGACTTGACCATCAGTCTAATTCATAAGCTATTAAGCATGAACTAACCCCTCATCTCTGCGTTCTAGGTTTGCAACCAGGGAGAGGAATGCTCTCCTCCTCTACAACGGGCGTTTTAACGAGAAGCACGACTTTATTGCCTTGGAGATCATCGAGGAGCAGATCCAGCTCACATTCTCTGCAGGTGAGGTGTCGCTGGAGTCCAGCGTTTCTGCTTGCAGTCAGGAGATCTTCTCAACCCGTTTGGAAATGCACTTCAGTGATTTTATACAGCTATTTGCTGCCTTGTTAACTGAGTAACCTGCTGACACTGGGTGTTGCAAAGTACTCCAGATTGTAGCGGTTTGTGGTGGTAACACTTGCTGTCATAGGCAGGAGCTTGTCAACATATCAGTTATAAAAGAGTTTATGACTACCATAAAAGATTGGCACTAGCCTGAAAGTTGGCCTCCAAGCCAATGTTTGCTTAAATGAGACTTCATGTTATCATGCTGTGATAAACGTCATGTGTTTATGCGTTTTTACACTACACCATCAGTGAAACTAGGTGCATATCTAAAAAATGCACACAAGCCAAAGGAAAAGCTAGCAGACAAGTGAAAACTACCTGCTGTTTGTTAGGGATTGGTGAGGAGCAATACTGTCGCTGGAATCCACTGCTGTGCAGTAGAAGCACAGCTTGGAAGAAGCTGTAACCCACAAGGAATTTAGGAGAACTAAGCTGCCCGCTCATTGCTACAATAGGCTAGAAAACAAGAAGCAAAGGCTTTGGCATTTGGTTGCTTTCTGCGCTAGGACAAAGCCAACGTCTTTTGGTGCTTGTGGGAGCAGAGAGAGGGAAAGGCAATTGAAGCTCAGGGTGGCATCCCTGCCACCGTGGCCTTCTCCCAGAGGAGCGGTTTCCTCCAGAAAATCAGCCCTGGAAGTGATAAAGCTCTTCCTGATGAAAGGGTGATCAGAACAAACCCTGACCGTTCCAGCCTCAGCAGAGGAGTGTTTCCCGAGTTAAAAAAGACCAAGTTTCATCCAGAAGCTCATGCCCAGCCGTGCTAATTTCCATGGCTAGCAGGTGAAGCTGTTAGCACGCAGCTGTACAGCGTGGTTGAAGCACGTTGATTCCACCAGGAATCACCCCCTGGACTTCAGCAGGCTTGCTGAGGCTCTTGGTGGACCTCTTCGTGGACCACTTGTGTTCCTGCTTCAGCCCAGGAGCAGGTGTGTGAGTTCGTTGGGAAGGCTTTGGTGGCTTTACTAAATCTCAGCAGGGCAGACAACCTCTAGTTGTTACAGGTTTAGGGGATGTTTTCCATTGGGACAGAAACAAATATCTGGGAAGGGCTGTTGTCATGTAGGTCAAGTGGGTTTACGCGTAGGTCAAGTGAGATGTTTGTACCTCTGTGCCGGGCATGTAACTCAGGAAATAATCCTGTTATTTCCTCTTCTCTGTATTCAGGATAGACATGTGGGCTCTTGTCACCTCTTATTTTATTTTTGTGAAGAGTGAGACATTGCAAGCAGTAAAGCAGTAGAAGCAGAGGCGCAACACACATCGGTGTTGCACACTCATTGCCAGTGATGGTTGCTGCTCTCAGACCCCATGGTAAATCCTATGTGGCCCCATCGATTTACCAGTGATGCTTAAGTGCATATCTGGGCCCTTTGGGTTGAAGATACCCAGTTTCATTTCCCCTTTATTACCCTGAAGTTGTCCAAATTAGATTTTAAGGCAGGCTTTTGAATGGATTAATGTAATGAAATAACATGCTGCAGTCAGAGAGATGTGCTTTCTTCTGTAGCTCTGCTCCGCCTGTCTAAACTTGAATCAAATTGCTCGGAAGGCACCCTGAGGATGAATGAGAAAAAAAAGTCCTACTTGCACTTATATGCATTTAAATGTGGAGGAACTCCTTTAAAATACATGAAACTAAATTTAGATTTGCACTACTGCACCTGAGAGCAGGTCTGGTCCTGTATATTACAAATGGTATTTTCTTTGGAAGGAGAATGGTTTATGTTTTATAGTTTTAAGTGGCTTTTAACGAACTGTACAAGTTTTGGACATCTGATCTGACTGTTTTACCTGTCGCAACAACTTTTTCACAGAAAGCAAAGCAAAAGGATTGGAGACAGGTGATCGTCCTTTTGCAGAAACTTGCTAGCTGAATAAAAAGCCCAATTTTTACCACAGATTTTTTATCACTAAATGATGAAAAACATCACAGCAAGATGTCAAACATGCTAAGCTGAAAACTGTATTGTTTAAATAACGGAAGTATAGTATATAGGATGGGAGTTAAAGGAGAGTAGGGGACACAGGAATAATACTTCACACAGGGTAAAGTATTTGTTGCAAACAGTAGAAAGTACATTTTAAGCTCAACAATACTGTGAACTTTGTTAGCTTACAGAAGGGAGTTATTTTTCCTGTGGTTTATTATGTAGAATTTTCCAACTGTTAAAAAAAGACAAAGAAAAAGGAAGAAAAAAAAGTTGAAACCTAGCAATCCCTTCTCCGTGCTAGGCCTTTTATGTGCTTTCAACACAAATGTTTATTTTGCTGCTACCTCAGAACAGATATGCCTGGTTACTGAGCTGGCTCTGCTGACTCAGACCTGACTTAAAAGCTTTAGCTTTCCAGTTGCAATGGCAAGGGCTTGCTTTCAAATCTAAATACTGAAAGGCGGCCAATAACTTCATTAATCACTGGTAAAATTTTGCTGGGACCAAGGTTCCATCCATGGGTTTTATACTAGAGTACTTTTGGATTTCACTTTCTCAGCTTTGACGAGGAGTAGGCTTTCCTTCCCTGACAAAATATCCTGGCACGATACTCACCGTGTTGAAAAAAACTCAAAGTGCTGCTTTTGGCAGAAGTGCAGAAAAATTCATGTACATTTTTTCCTCATTTGACCACTTCAGCAATAGCTGTATCTACCCAATGCATCTGCTACCGCACTCTGCAGAAGCATAATAAAAAACAATGTAATTCACCTGAATGTACCAGAAGCTATTTTTGTACTTGTGCACCAAAATAATTCCATGAAACTGGGGATATTTACTGTCTCGCAGGATGAAAACCCAAATTCCTCCATAATGAAGTAAGATGGCTGCATCCTGTGCCTGATGAGGGTCGCTCCATGTTTTGGTTTAGTGCAGAGCAGAGTTTGCAGTGATGTTGACTGATTTTTTCCCTTCTGCCCGCCTTTGCAGGGGAGACAACCACGACAGTGGCACCGTTCGTTCCCGGAGGGGTCAGCGATGGGCAGTGGCACTCAGTCCAGGTGCAATACTACAATAAGGTAAGACAAATGGTGTTGCTGATAAGCCTATTATTTGTGAAGTAATAGAGGTGTGGGTCATCTAGCTCTGACCTGTTGTATGCAGGTGACCTGAATTTTATTTATTTAACCAGGCACATTGCTACAGCTCTGCACAAATGGTACTGGTCTTGCTCACCGTGCCTGGGACAAAAGTTCCCTCTGAGGGCTTTTGAGTTTTGTCTCAGGAAGGCAAAATCAGACCTAGTACATCCTTTTCAGAAGTACTACCAGGGAAACCTTCAGGTACTTGGAACAATTTTAGTTTTCAGTCACAAGTGTCAGTGTATCTAAAACAACTGATACACTGATTTGGATCTTTTTAAAGAATTGTGCCATGCAGGAGCCTTCAGTGTAGTAACTACAAACCACTAGTGTAGAATTTTCTGAAGCAAAGCAAAATTCTTCCCTATAACTGTCTCTTCTTGTGTAAAATGACCAGTTTAGCTAGTGCAAGCTTCTCTGATTTGGAAAATTTGGTTATTAAATGGTTGACACTTTCCGTAATCAAGGGCTATCTTACTAAATCATTTTTTTGTCTGCTAAATAAAAAGATATGCAAGAGAAATGCAAAAAGCGTCATTGCACACAGTCCATGGCACTCAGAGGTGGGCCCCAGGGTCCCTGTCCCACAGCTGCACCCTTGGTAGCTGTCAGGAGCAGGTTCACTTTGACTGAACCAAAGGCTTTGTGCAAACCAGCCATTTCGTGATGAGCCAAAAAGCAGGCTTTTAGGGTGTACGGTGTCACTGTTTACAGATAGATGTCAGAGCTCTTCTATAATCTATAACAAAAATTAGGGAATTCGTTTAGTTACTGAGAAGTGTTGCTTTTAAGTCTGACGTGATAGCATTATGGGGGATCGAGTAAGGAAATAGAGGAGCATTGTTGGCTGTTAAAAAGGAAACAGGATACTGGTGTAGGAAGCTGAATAGAAGATGAAGGATTAATATGATCAGCAAGTTCTTTATTTCCCAGCGCTGTATCCTTTCATCACAGTTTGTGTGGCAGTTTGAATGGGAAGATTAAAATTTTCTTTGGACTCCTAGATAGGGTCTCCTAGCCTAAAGATATTTTATTGAGGAAATAAACCCCTTTTTTATTAGTTATTTTATATAAAAATTTTAAAACTTACTTTGTAAGTTTTGTACTTAATATACTTAATATACTTAATATACTCTCTACTATCCGGAGCACAGAGAAATAGAAGTGAAACTTGGTGTGTCGCCATGCACGCATCTGTGGACACTGTGAGCTCTTCCTTACAAACTGCAGCATGCCATGTTTCCATAGTCTGCGTATTTCTTAGTGAATCACCTTAGCAGAGTAAACGGCACTTGCTGAGGCAGCGGGGAGACGCTCCAGCTTTCAAGCTCCTCAGTGGATGAGGAGGGGAGGGCACAGCCGTGGGGACAGCTGCTAAAGCGGCTTGCTGAAGTGCTGTTGAGCAGATAAGGGGCCTGCGCAGCCCCAGGATGCTCTTTAAAAGGCAAAGAGATCTGACACGGATGTTAAAAATAAACCCCTGCCTCATTTTCAGGGCTTGCTGCTGTTCAAGCAGACTGGTAGGTGAGCCATGTTAGCAGCTGGTGTTTTCCTATCATTAACACGTGCACCCTGTCATCGTTTTCTTCTTCTGCCCCAGTTTTTCAAAGGGGAATGAGCCAGTCCCCACTGCACGGGAGGAAACTCGTGGGAGAGAGGGAGAGCAGAGGGGCCATGGCAGGAAACACCACTGACATCATTGCCTTTCTACTCGCATGACGTAAAAGTGATGAAAAGCAGGGTCACTGTGTGGAGAGCAGCACGTTGCCCTTTGCTGTCCATGTTAAGAGACTGAGGTCATCACCTTCCCCTTAGCAGTATTTATTCCAGAATGGTTAAATTTGGGCTGGCAGAGGGGAGCTCACAATATTGAGTAAACAGCACAAGTAGGATATGCTAACCTATATGCATTTAGCAGGCTCTCAGGACTTCCCAGCATGTCTGAGAATTGTATACGTTGCACCAGCTTTCCGGTAGTGAAAGAAGGAGCAGGTGCTGCAGGACAGCGGCAGCCGGAGGCAGCTCTGCAGGTCTGCCCGCTGGGCTGCCCGCTGTGCCCTGCAGCAGGGTTAAGCCTTTGCCTCAGCTGGTATTTGTTTGTAAAGCAGTTCCTTGGCTACTTCATGTTTTAACAAAGCTGGAAGAAAAGTTCCTGTGAGGAGGTTGAAAAGACAGAGGTAATTTAGGGATTTGGGTTGTGCCAAGATAAATGGGATGCTGTGTCTAAACTTGACTCAGCTAAGACATGTTTGAATAACAGAGTACCCAAAACTCATGAGTTTGCTTAAATTATGCACTCATATTATTTTGCAGGTATTGCATCCTTCCACTCTTTCCAAAATCTTTCCGCACAGTGTCAGGTCCTTGTCCCGTCACTACTTCAGCCCCTTTTCTCCGCTCAGATACTACGCAGCCTCCTGGAGCAGGCACAGCTCCCGAGCCGGCTCCCTCCTCTCTGCCTCCAGCTCACGTTTGATCCCCACCACCAGCCCCTTCTGGACTCCCCTCCCTCCCTCTGCCCTCTGGCTCGCTCTGGCATTTTGCAGCAGCACCCCGTCCCCAGTTGTGGCGCCACAGGGGCTGCCTCCATCAGCATCCCCATAAGGCTCCTTGCCTCTTCTTCTGTTCAGCTGCTTGCCCAGGGAGTTTCTGGTCTTTGCTCCTTTTCAGACATCTCTTCCCAATGCTGTCCATGGGAAATGCGTACCTCATCATCCCAGATACCCATAGAGATCCATTTTATTCATTTGTCTATGTCCCACATTAAAAAACCCTTAAGGAGGTGTTTATACCTGCTCTTTCTTACCCCTCGCTCATGTTGAGTTTCATCTCCCTCCTGCCTTTTGCTCCATCAGCAGCTTTTCTTTTTAATAGATATGATCACTTTTGCCTATCCGTTCAGCAGTCCCTTCCTGTATCACTTCTGTGCTTTTTTTGCACAGCAAAAGACATTTTGAACTTTTCTTATTATTCACACTCCTACAGCTGAGTGCTGCCAGGCTGCTCGTCCTGCTACTGGGGTCAGTACAGCTGTGCCTGTCCTCTTCTACCCACCACTGTGTCCTCGGGCAGTGACAGGCTTCTTTGAGCTGGACCCTTTCCTCCTGCCTTGGAAATGTAAGACATGTTGTGGTGCAGGTTCAAATAAATAGCGATTCAAAAATTTCCTGTTGTGGTCACAGCAAGCATTTGGGGTCAGGTACTCTTTTAACTTCATCCTTCTTTCCCAGTTCCTTTTTTTGTTAAGCTTCTTTAAAGTATCTGTTTTAAAAACTAAGCTAGAAACGGTTCAGGTTATTTCCTTCTTTCTGCATTTGTACAGTATCTAGCAAGAAAAAAAAAGGGTTTAGTCTTCTTTGGAGCTTTCAGATAATGCTGTAATTCACATAAGGAGTATTAGATTTCATCACAGCTGAGGTTAGTTTTTCATCTTTATTTTTTGAGGAGAATGACTAACAGGCTTTGATACATAATCTAAATCATTTCAGTCCAAAGCAAATCTTCGTAGATGAGTTTTCACAGCTCTGAAAGCTGTTCCTGCAATCCGAGTTGATCATGGTCGGATATGAGCAAAGGTTGAGTGTTTTTTGGCACCTGCAGCTCTGTGGACGATATTTGGCTGAGTGTCACTGGAATTTGGACTCCAGGAGTGGGTGACTTGGATGCAGGGGGCGAGTCTGGTGGGAAACTTCTGCAGCAGCTATTTCCTTAACGCGGCACACGGTTCTGCGGCATCCTGTGATGCTGCCACCCTGCGCAAAGTCAGTTTGGTAATAGCGATAATGAAATAAGAAGTAAGTGTAGAAGTGACTGCTGTAAATTATTTTCTCTACTCAGCTCAGAAGTGATGTGCTTGGTAACGTTTATCTTTAGTGTTGTTGAAAAATGTTGTTTTATAATTAACTCCTTATCACGAGGATTCCCTGCCGCTTAGGGACGAACACGAGGGCCTCACTGGCATGAGGTGAGTCCAGAGCCGGCTTTGCGCCACTGTGTTTGAAGAGAAGCATCAAACCAGTTCTCTATCAGCTCAAGTATTTGATGCTTTCTTACAAATCCTGGTATGCACAGGCACTATAAAACACTGCAGTGATGAAACAGATTGTATCAGAGGAGGAAGGGAAGCAATGTCATTGCATTTACCCTGTAGTGATGGAAATGGGTCCTTCCTCCCCTCGTAACGTTGACACACTTTGTTTCAGTGGAAGGGAAGCACGTGGATGTTGTAGTAAGGAAGCGTTGGCTCTGTATTGGGTTTCTGGAAGAGAAAACACCAAGGCAAAAGAATTAGTAGATATAAGAGAGCAGAAGTGAACTAGGAGTGTTCTATAACCATTCTCTTGTTTCAGTTATATATTAAAAGTCTTGTCAGCTACCCGGTAGCAAGGTATCAGTTTACCTGTTAGCAGTGTTACTTGCCAGTGTAGATGTTCGCTGACAGCGGGCGGAAGGCAGGGAGGAAAGCTACTCACTGACTCTGTTAGCTCAAACACGTTACCTTCTGGGATCCTGATCTCGCAGCCATTAAAATCAATGGGAGGTATTAAATTAAAGGTGACCTGCATGTGACCTGCTTTCTCAAGAGGCATATATATAGATAAGAAATTCAGAAGAAATGGGATTTTTTTTTATTATTATTTTGGAAGGAAAGGCGGGAGAAGGGGGAAGATTTCAGCCTGGCAAATAAAACTGATGAAAAATAGCAGAAGCAACCTGCTGCTTATTCACAGGGTAGCTGGTGTAAGGGGGGGCAGCAGTATAAGCTGCCCTCTTTGCCTTGGTAATGTGCTTCCTTTCCACATGATGAGAGTGCAGTCAGCTTCTGATGGAGTTTGGTCCTTATCCTTTGGCTCTCCTGAGCCTGCTGGCATGAGTGACAGTCAACAGCTTTAGCCATGCTGATACTTGTTTGGAATAGGAGCAAAACCACCAGGATGTTTGATGATAATGATGCTCAGTATTGATAATACCACATGAACTATCTGGCATTCATTGCACATACAGGATCATGTATGATTGCAGGCATTGCTTGGGACAGGAGATTTTAATGAGCGCGGTAGTGGGTGGTGTTTTCAATTAAGTGAAAACTTCAAGCCACTCTCCCAAGCTTCTGATAGAAATTCAACTTTGTTCAGAATTTGAGATATACCATCAAATTTATGTTAATGTTTTACCTGATTCATTACCTCAGGGTAGTATTCATCATTTGGCACAAGATAAAAATGTTTTTCGTATGGACATGTTCCTTTAATTAGAAAGGGCATGTACATGTATATTTATATACTGTGTATCTTATATGTTACTTCTACATATATGACATCAAAGTCACTTAAGGATGTTACTGTTCTGTAGGCAGAAGCTCCTTCTGCATCTGCTTAAGGGAGCACAGGATAATTTTACCTAAATGACAGAAGACCTGAGAAGAGCAGAGAGAAATGTGCTATCACTAATGTGCAGTACAGTAGTTCTGGGGGATGGGATGAACAAATCCCTGAATGACTCACAGAATGACTCACAAAAGTAAGGACGGTAAGACCGGGCAGTGTGTGTGCATGGGATCCTGTGAATCCTGTGTCCTGTGCATGGTCAGGACATGTAAAATGATGGGTGCCTCAGAGAGTATCTCAGCTGTACAGGTCACTTGAGCCTGCAGGCTCCTAGGATGAGATATTCGGGACAAACATTACCCTTTTTCCATAACTGTGCTAAGGTTTCTTCTCATATTTGATAACCAATAGTAAACTGCCATTCTTTTACTCCTTCCTTGCGTTTCTTTAGGCTGAAGAGTGCGATGGGTGTTGTTTCAGATACTTGACTGTCGTAGGAGTAGCCCACCCTTTCACAGCGGTTGCAGTTAGCAGTTACCTGCTGCTTTCCATCCCTGTGCACTTCCCACCCGGCAGAGCCCAGACCTGTTAGCCTGAAGACAGCTGCTGGAGAAAACAGGCAAATTCTTCAGTTGGAGATAAACTTAAAAGAAACAACGGCTGCTTAGGGCTGATCTTTGGTGTGTTGTGAATTCAAAGCACAGGAGGTGCATTGCTCTAAATCAGACTCAGATACGCTTTCAAAAATCACTTGCCTGTGGTAAGTGATGGTTTCTCTTGAGTTAACTGGCCTTCATCTGGGGCAAGCTGGAGCTTGAGTATCGCCAAAGTCTGAGCTAATGCTGTAGAGATTTAGCTGTCAGCCCACTTGCACACTAGAATTTGCTAGTACCTTACCTTACCGGGGAGGATCTATCCCTCACCCACCGGCTGAAAGCTGTTTCCAGGTGCCAAAACACCCTCTGTTTCAGTGCCAAGACCCATGCTGTAATTGATTTTCTGTGACTCGGGTGCGTGCTGCAGCTCTCCCCTTGTGCTTGCTCAGCCGGCAGGCAAGTGGGAGGGAGAGTGGCTTTCTCCTTCGCCTGTGGGTTCCTCGGCCGCAGCTGATCCTGAAGGGTTATTTAACTGTGCCTGTACAACTGTGCCATGGTGCCAGCAGAGCTTATCGTTTTGAGTCTGCATCCACAAATCCTCCATACCATGGATCACAGACTGACCATCCATGCTGGGAAGTGCTGTACCCCTGGGCGAAACTAACCAGCTCTGTAGCTGGGGAGACCTCAGCAAGCCCCATTTTCTCCCAGTGCAGTCTGAGTGGCAGCTCTCCAGCACTGCTGTGCAGAGTTTGTGTGCCCTCCCTGGATGCTGGGCTCTGGATGAAGCTGGGGGCAGCTGAGGGTCTTGAGGACAATGTGGAATTAGGACTGGTGCCGGCTCAGGTAGGCTTGGAATGAAGCATCTTGCAACAGATGAACAGATCCCATCTTCACTTGCCTGGGACTTGGGGAATGAAGTGGAAGGAGGGATAGGGTCAGGGAGGAAAAGACAGGAAGAAAAAAGCAGCCCCAGGCAAGGTCAGGGCTTCATTTGCTTCTGTTCCTGTAGTTAGTCAGGCAATATGTTGGTCAGAAAGAGGAATGTTGTATGGAAGCTCTGTGAATGTGGATGTCTGAAGAGGCATAAATTGAGAGTATACCTATTGGAAGATAGTATTTGTCAATGCTCTTGCTGTTAAAATAAAATGAAAAGCATCTGCATGTCTGTTCCAAACCACCCACCTTCACTCCATGCATGCTCTCTATCTCCATGTGCAATTTTTGTCATGTCCATGTGTACTGTACTGGCTTTGGCTGGGATAGAGTTAATTTTCTTCATAGTAGTCGGTATTGGGCTATGTTTTGTATTTGTGGCCAAAACAGTGTTGATAACGCAGGAATGTTTTAGCTAGTGCTGAGCAGTGCTTGCACAGAATCAAGGTCTTGAAATCTGCTCCTCAAACTGCCCCACTAGTGAGTAGACTAGGAGCACACAAGAAGTTGGGAGGGGACACAGCCGGGACAGCTGACCCCAACTGCCCAAAGGGATATTCTACATCATATGACATCATGCTCAGCATATAAAGCTGGGGGAAGAAGAAGGAAGGAGGGGACGTTCAGAGTGATGGTGTTTGTCTTCCCACGTCACCATGACGCGTGATGGAGCCCTGCTTTCCTGGAGGTGGCTGAACACCTGCCTGCTGATGGGAAGTGGTGAATGAATTCCTTGTTTTGCTTTGCTTGTGTGCGCAGCTTTTGCTTTACCTATTAAACTGTCTTTATCTCAACCTATGAGTTTTCTCACTTGTACCCTTCTGATTCTCTTCCCCATCCCACTTTGGGGCAGTGAGCGAGTGGCTGTGTGGGGTTTAGCTGCCCACCGAGGTTAAACCACGACACTAAGCAAGAAACAAGAAGCACTTTACAACAGGCCTGGTGTTTAGCAGCTTCGGGATAAAGGTAATGGACAGGAGCAAAGGTCTTGAGATAAAAATTGCCACATTTACCTGGCAAAGTTGGAGCTGTAAAGGGAAGGCTGTTAGGTTTTGGGTTTGGGGTTTTTTTGGCGGGGAGTCCCCATTTTCTAAATGAAGCAGAAAAATCAAGCCAGTTTCTTTGCTTGAAAGGCTTTTCTGCACAGGTGCCTTCCAGATCTCCAGTCCAACGGCAGCTTCTGGTCTAGCAAAAGGAAAAGGGTGGGTAAATGTACAGACTTGACAGAAAGCCCAATTGAGCTCCCAAGGGAGACGTGAGCGGGGAAGCAGCAGTCTCGCAGGGCAGCTGCAGAGGTGGTGGGAACGGGGAGTGTGCAGTGGCCACCAGGGCCCACCAGCAAATGTGGAGGGGACAGCTGCACGCTGCAGCAAGGATGGCATGAATTTACCTTAAACACATGATGTGTCTTGCTGGAGCATGCCTTACTCATACGGAGCACCTGCTTCAGCTGACCATGTGGTGAACATAAGCTCTTGGGTTCAGTCTTGTAGAACCTGTGCATTTTCTCATTCTCTTACACGCATTATGCCTGCAACTCATTAGTAGAATTATCTTGAGGATTACCTTTATAGCAAATCTCTAACATTCATCACTGCCTTTGTTTTACTAGAGCCTCTGTTTTGATTCTGGGAGCCTGTCACGCAACTGCCTAGCAGTGGCCAGAGGCAGAGCACTTCTGAAGGACTTAAGGATGCATAAGCAAAGCTTCCCTTTTGAAAACTCAGGTCCACCCCTGCTCTCCCACCCAGGCGCTGGCTGGGACCACATTTCATCCAGCCACCAGTCACTGGAGGGGTGACACAGCCATACCCTAAAAGTCAAGACCTACAGAGCTGTGTGCTGGTGCACTTATGGGCACCTGGAAGCTCGGTGGCCGCTTGCGTTCCCCTGCCGTGGGCAGGCAGGACCTGCCCTTTAATCCAAACTGCTTGCATAAGAACAAGCAGCACAGGCAGTCACAGGCAGCGGGAGTGGTGCTGGTCTGTGTTGGAGAGGTTAATGTAGCACTTTGTTTTGAAAAGGGTGGGTTGAAATACAGCAACCTCTGACGGTCTGCTGTGGAGACAAGCACGAGCCCTGCTGGCTACAGCACATATGCCCCTGCCACTGGGTGCCTGTGGAGCTGACAGATAGGTTATCTCGTTTCCTTCTGAAAACACAGACCCTCTCTGATGATGGCAAATTCACCTGTTATGGAAATACAATTATTCTTTATTCAGGGACGATAATTCATCTCGCCCCTTTGCCTTTGGGAAAAAAAAAGGCAGATATCAACATTTTAGTGAAACTCAGATTGTGACAACTGTGTCAAAAGACACTGCTTTCTCTCCTATTAAGGGGACTAATTCTTGTTAGAAGTGCTGAGTCCATGGTGCCCCGTCCTTCCAGGACCAACAGGCAAACAGGAACATCACGCGGCTGCACAGCGCAGGCTCCCCCATGCCACCCTGCCGCCGCACTGCCCCTCGGGCGGGAGGCTCCCATTCCAGCACGAAAGCCTTGTTTGCTCAGCTCTCGGTCTCCCTGCTGAGCCTGCCAACGAGGCTGCCAGCACCACGGGTGATTTATGAGGCAGGCACATGCCTGCAGCTGAATAGGGATTGCCAGCTCCTTGGAGAAAAGCCACATAGCTGCCACCAGCTAGGCATAACTTTTAGTCATTGGACCCAAGGTGAAAGACTTTGCCCTGAAAGTATCCAGGACACCATCCAGCGTCGTTTACTTCTTAATCTGAATGGTCAGGAAAAGTGGTTGGCAATTAAATTCTTAGATAGGTATTAGGTATTACACCCTGTGCTGGGCAGCACCTCTCGCACCAGGGCACGGTTGCCCCTGCAGAGCGCTGCATTTTGTGACTTGGTTGGAAAAAACAGACCCCAACGGAAGTCAAATCACTGCAAATGCAATTAGTAATAAAGGCTGGGTATGACTTATGCAAATGTCTGTCGCTCGTGACATCTGAGCAGACATAATTGTGATCTGAGGGGGAATTTGTGAAGTTAATCCTCCCGGTGACCAATTTGTTAAGGGATCGAGGGAGATTTTCTAAATAAATGATTCAGTTGTTGAAGATTATGATAATGCCACTGTTGATCAAATGTGGGCCCACCAGAGTTTGGGTTTTGCCAGCTCAGAGTGACTTGCTGTGTTTACAGCGTCTGTGATCAACACAGGGCCCCTCTAGCATTGCTTGGCGTTGTCTGGTAAAGAGAAATGCAGAACATTAGTTGCAATGTTAAGCAAATATTTTGGGGAGGTGGGGGGTACTGTAAATACTGAAAATGTCATTCAGTTAAGAGCAACCCACTTCTCTGAGCATATTTTTCCAGGAAGAAATACAGTTTTGTGGATCTGCATTTCCAAACCTAAATTCATAATATCTCTAAGAAATGCCAATATAGCTTTTAAAGGCTCTCTCAAGTGTGCAAGGCAGAAAGTGTGTTAAAATTTAGTGCTTCCTCTTAAAACGAATCACATATTCTTACTTAAGATTTAGCCATATTTCTAATTTTATCATTTCCTTATCACCCATCTCATTGTGAATATTTAATATTTAATAGTGGAAAGTACTGCAGGGTTGTAGAGGTCAGTGGTGGCACAGTGAGGAGGAGGCAGTTGACAGTGCTAATTTCCAGCAGAGTGCTGATGGTATCCTTCACCAGATCATCAATTTGTGCTGGATGCCTTTCCTCCTACAGCATTTTCATGGGATCAAAAGTTCTGCTTAAGCACGAGAAAGTTTGCAGGACACCAAAAACACAGGGAGCATGACCGCAGTCAAGTCTTTAGCTCTAGTTTTGAGAAGGACTTATCTGTGGTTACCTGTGTAAGTGCAAGGCCTCTTCTTCACAGAGAAAATTGCTGGGGTTTCTTCAGTTCGAGAAGGAAGAAAAGCAATTCAAATGAAAAAGTCACTTTCTTTGCTAGTCATGACCAGAATTTTTACCAGCATCCTGAGGAACATGCATGTTTAATTTACTTTCCAACTCAAGAGGTCAAGGAGCTTTTACTGGATTACCAATATCGGTAGCCAGATGCAGGTTATGATAGTTTTTCACAATTTTTTTACAAGAACAAAAGTCACTGTATCAGCAGATTATTGTGCTTTTTGGCGGGCAGGCTTGTATACTTATGAAGCATGGTGGTAGGTAGTGCTGGAGGCACATGTACAATACAAGGGTATGAGAAATTTGTAGCTATGCATCTGTATTATTTGTCTGTACTGTGTATTTTGCTGCTAGTGGGCATGGTCATTTTAAAAAACTATAGCAATTAGAATTACGAGCATCTAAAGGAAGGGAAAGAAATCAGATTTTCCATTGCTGAATGCCTGCCAGGGCTTTACATTTAAAGTTCAAAATGTTGTTCTAGGCAAACATATAAAATATGTTCCTCATGTCTGGATGCAAAACATGTCATTTCCTACATGCTCAGAACTCAATTTTTAAAATGCCACGAGAAAAGGTAATCTCTGCAAAAATAGTTCGGTTTATGAGTCATTTCCTGGCATTCTGGCTGAAGATTCAGAGACTTCCATCCTTGCTGAGGCCCAGTTCATACTCTTGCACCCAAATCCAGAGGATCATCAATGAAAGTCCTAGCCTAGATAAGACCATAGATTTGATATATAGAAACTGAAGCTTGACAGATTCTGATTAGAAATAATACACAATATCGTTCATAGTGAAGGTATATAATCTCCATGATAATCTGCCCACAGTTCTGGTGGTCTGACTGTCCTTTGAAGTCTTTAAATCACGTCAGTACTTCCCTTTCTAAAGGAAAATTTTAGCTCAGGTGCAAGCCATGTTACTGAAGCAGGACTCACTGGGTAATGTTCTGAGGTTGTGTAAGGCAAAAGGCTGATTAGATGATAACATGAGTCCCTTCTATCCATAAAATGTGGCAGGATCCTGTGAAAACCCATCTCGAGCTCCAGCCTGCAGTATTGCAAGTGAGAAGCCAAGAGCCAGGAGGACAGGAGAAGTGTTGCTGCACATTTACCCTGTTCTTACGCTCTTCCATGGCATCTACTGCTCCCTCAGCGGGACTTTGGACTAGCCTGCAGCAACCATTTACGTTCCTAACATCTCCTAAAAAGCATTGAAGGGCTGCCTGGCTAATATTTACTTTTTCTTGGTCCTGCTCGGATGTGGTTGTGGAGCCCTTGCAGGTGGCAGTGGGTGTAATGGGGGCAGCTGATGTACCCTTGCAGCAGAGGCACACAGGAGCCTGGACTTTAAAAGCCCCTCCCTGCAATTCCACCAATATTTATTCGTGTGGATTTCAATTAGTAATAATTGGTTTTGTTGATTTTTTGTTTTGTGTTTGTTTTTTTTTTTTTCTGGTAGAGGGTAAGTGCAAAGTGATTGATATCTGGGAAAGGAAATCAGGATTTGGCGGCGGAGCAACATTCCATTGTCTTGACACAAAATAACAAATAACTGGCCTATAAATCTGTGTCTTGGGAAATGAAAGTGTAAAGCAGTGAAAGTCATTTAGAGGTCATTGAGATGCAAAGTGTGTCCTGCTCCCCAGCCCTGAGTTGCTCAGCTCTCTGTGACAGCTTTGAGAAATCTCTCAGGTGGCTGGGGAAGAGGAGGGCAGTGCCTGACTCTCTCTTCCCCCTGCCTGCTTTTCAAAGTGTTCTCGCAGAGTTTGCAAAGACCACCTGAAAACACGCATTGTTGTGGCAGTGATTTTGTACGCAAATGCAAACAGTAACTTTCAGCAACCATCCCCAGGATTTTCGCTCTGCAAGTGACAGTAGGGACCATGTCATGTCAAAACCAGCATGAGCCCCCACTCTTCTGGAAGCCTCATCCTCGGGCAAGGCTGTTCAGCACTTACTCCTCTTGCTCCTCCCAGGTTTTAAAAGGCTTGACTTGCATGCCCGGTTACAGCACTGCCACGTCTAGGTCTGCGCCCACCTCACACCTGAGCTGGGTTTCAGCTGCGTGGCTTTCCCCATGGTGTCGGGCTCTCAAATCACCCTGGGGAACCTGGCACCCAACAATGCTCCTTGAGCCCAGGTTTGCTCAAGCCATCTAATGCTTCCACGCTTTAATGGCACCTCCCAAAATGGTGATTTTCAGCTCCTCCTGAAGGCTAAGGAGATGCGAGGGACCTCCATGAGAGCTGGCAGAGTCTGAATGGACGTTGGCTCACCATAAGGCCCTGAGGACCGTGCTTGAAGGCTGTGCAGCACAGCCTGGCAGGGCTTCTGCAAAGCCAGTGGAGTCATTGAAACGGCACCTCAGGAATTTGGTGTGAGTGCTTTGAAGTGCAGTGTTATCTCCATTTAATCACACAGTAAATCTACAGTAGCTCGCTGATTTGCAGTAACTTTTCAGGTATTTTGCATCTGTCTGGAGTGAGGGGAAGCAGCACTTTGCAATTACCTGGCCATGCAAGGGTCTGTGTGTACCAGGAGACCCTCACAAAGATCCAGCCATGGGGTGGGGTAGCCCATAGAGCATTGTGGGATTCCTGGATTTTATAGACGCAGTTGTGTCCCCATCACCCACGCTGAGCAGCAGTTTGCTTGGCAAGGTGTCACCAGGGATGAGTCCAAAGAGAAGGAGTTAGTTTCTGTGAGTGTCACGTTGTGCTATTTCTAGGTATTTCTTGGGCTGTGATAGCAGTAACATTTACATTCTGGATGCAAAATTAAGTCATAAAACATACAAGATTTATATAACAGCCGAAAATATTTGAGAGTGGTACTTTGGCAGGTAGATAGGGACAAATAGCAAAGGGAGAAGGGTTTGCTGAACAGGGAGAGGAAAGCATGTGAAGGAGAACAAGGATGCTCTTCCAGCATCCTTCACATGCTCTCATCTCCCAGTTCTCCAAGGATGCTGGAAGAGCATCTTTGTTAGTGGAAGGGAGGGAGGCAGCAAAATAGGCAGAAAAAGGATGGAGAGGGCAGGGAGAAGACACGCCAGCCACAGGGGCAGATCAGAGGGGAGGAGAGGGCTGCAGAGGGTGGACAAGGGGACCCACAGCAGCAGAGCACTGTGGTGAGTGGTATCTCCCACACGGAAAGCTGGATGTGGTCTTGAGGAGCGGGCATGATCTCTGGGCAGCCAAAACAGGTCCTTCTTGCTTTGTCAGCATCAAAGGGCTGAGAAGCATCAGGGAATACAAATTTGAGGATAAAATTTCCATTTGCAGGCAGGGAAAACACATTCTTCCCATCAGCACTACCGCAGCCTTTGCCAAAATTACTCAAATCCAAAAATATACCCTTTGCAGGAGCTAGATGATATTTGTGAACATACTGGTCACGCTCTGTGGAGGGAAGGCGCACATCTGGATGCCGTGCGTGTGTAACCGTGGCTCTTCACAGCCTTGCCATGCCGTTGCCGCATGGTGGGACAGGAGGACTGCTCCCTGTCTCTGCCACCCTACCACTGAAAGAGCAGCAGCAATTCGGGCAGCGCTGTTCACGCATGCCAGGTCTCATAGCTGTGCCGAAAGCCTCTCACTTTGAATATCAAAGTTTAGCCTCTGGATGCAGCCGTGAATGCGATAACGAATCAGGCTAGTAGAACTTGCTTGACTTTGTGGCCCAGTCTGGATCCTGAGATCGGTGTTCCAGAGAGTTTGTCTAGGAAACGGAACAGGTCTGGTGGCTTTTCAGGATTTGCATTTTTGACTCACCGATGGGAAGCTTTCTGGTTTTCCTTTTCACTGTCACAGGCTCTCATGTTTCTCTACAGACTCGAGACAAGTTTGTATGAAGAAATGCCATTAAAATATTCAGGGAATAAAGGGGATACATACATCAAAGGAATAAGGGGTTTATGTGAAATGATTTGTCCTGCCTTTCCCGGGTGACTAATCAGGATGTGTAAAAGATTCTCAGTTCTTCACAGTGCCTTACTTTAAAGGTGCTCTGGAAAGCTGCAGGGGGAAACTTTAAAAAGCAGAGATTAACAGTAACGGTGTCTCTTAATCTGGCCTAATTTGGAGTTTCTTGATTGATCAGAATGGTCTGCAAGCCCATGCCATGGCGCTAAGCTTCTCTGGCATTTCCTAGTCTCTCCTTCTGGGATTGCAAGCACAGTGCTTTCCCCATTTTTTTTTTCCTGTTTATTTATTTATTTTCCTTGCGGGGGGCCGGGCTCCAGCTGCTTGCCCCAGGAGACCGCCACCGCCACGGGCCCTTAATGAGCTTTTTGACCACTGAAGCAGCACAGGATTGCCTGGGAATCGGAGGGGGTTTCTCCCTTCCCTGTGTTAGATAGCGGAGCAGGGGCCGGCGGGTTAACGAAGGAGCCGGGGCGGCTGGCAGGCTGCCTAATGAGCGCGAGGGAGCCAGCGAGGGGAGACCCCGGCGGCGGCCAGAGCCCCAGCAGCAGCCTCCAGTGGGACCTGATGCCAGTTGCTCCATTTTTTCCCATTATTACTGTAGCTGGAAGCATTGGGAAGCAGAGACCCCCAAAGGGTATGAACGTGAGGCATTTTCCACCCAACACTTCTGGGGGCGGTGGGGTCTGAACCAGCACATCAACAGTGCAGAGGAGTGCTTTTTTTTGTATTAAAAATAACTAGGAAACAGATTCATTTTAACCTTTAACCACTCAAAACAGTCAATAAATCATTAGCTACTGATTAACAAAAACAGAAGGGTAACATTGTCCAGTAAGCAAACTCTTGGAAGCACTGAAAGGCTGGCACAGACTTCAGGGTGGCTTTTCTTTTTACACATTTGCACTTACTAAAAAGACAAACGAGCCAAGCTCTGCATATTAAGCCATGCCACACAAAGCATTTTGCTAGAAGACCAGCTTTCTAAAATAGATATATTATTTAATGTGTACAGTGAGCTGAGCAATTGCAGTATTTACGATACGCAACATTATATCTGTCCCCCAAGAAAACAGGTCTCCTTCATGCCAAGCATAAAGAGACGGGTTGTGTCTCATTTGCAAGGGTTCCCGGTTTGTGTTCTCAAAGTCTTGGCCATACCTACAGTCTGCTGCTGAATCATCTCCTCAGCTCCTTCAAAAGACTCAATGGGGTGGCTAAAGCAGGCGGAAGTCCTCGTGGCCAAAGTTGAGGCTGGAGAGCACAGCTTTCAGTTTGAGTTCAGGGAATATCCGTGAAGTTGGAACACTCTCCTGTGGCCAGTCAAAACCACTCTCCCTCTTTCCATCTGTGTGAAAAGTTAAGTGGCAATTCTTTATCTAAGAATGGAAGTTGGAAAAAGGTGTTTCTGGTGGAGGAAAGGCTTGTGGGACCTTTGGAAAAGCCCTGTTATCTTGTGGATTAACTAATAAAAGGGTGAGATCCAGGAATCTGAGTGTCATCACTGCTGCTGATTGACTAAACAAACATTTGCACTTTGTAGTATTACTATTACTACTTTGTAGTATTACTATCTAGTCTGGTTTAATTCAAAATAAATCTACCGAAGATTGGACTGTTTGCTTAAACCTGTCCAACAATTTGGCATTGCGGCTTTTGAAAACAATAGTATTTATAATGAAAAAATGTAACAGTTAAGTATTTAAGACAAGGCTTCCATTGTCCGTTAATCTCTATGTCTCTTCCGTTCACTCTGCATCATTAGACCATCTGTGTCTTTAATAAGTAACTCTGTGGGCTCTCACAGTTTAAATATTTATTTTAAAATAATAGAGGATGCAAATGAAATTGAGATACATGAGAATATCCGTGTCTGATGTTTTAAGTGGAATGGGAGTAGATTTGCACGGTAGATTTGCAAACTATAAGCAGATGTGTTTTGATGACCTTCTCTCCTCTATCTGGTCTCCATTTATAAAATGCAAGTTCACAGATTAAGCTGCTCAGCATTTTACATGCACCTGGGAGAATATACATGTGTTTCTTTCTGTTGAAGTTGTGGGGAGAACTCCAAACAGTTCACTGCTCTGTACTTGGGTTTCACGAAAATCAGATTTGGGATCGGTAGTGAAATACCTTCACAGTGGCATTCTCTCACTCCACTGTCAGCTGCAGCCCGAGAAAGCCACTGCAGGTGGGCAAAGGGAGTTACATGCACCTTTGCAGCTTGAGAAGGTCACTCCTCCAGGTCACCACTGAGGACAGTAGATGACTCTCACTGTTAAAACTCCACTGTCGTCAGAAAGGGAACCGCAATTTTCAAGACATTCTGGGAGACTGTCATTCCTGCAATGGCGATCTGCCTGTGACTCTGTCCAGGCAAGGGAGAATGTCATGGGTTAGACACGAGATTGTCCACCCACACATCAGAACCACTAATCTCCTTCATGAAAGCTCAAAGAGGCAAGGTTAAGTTTTGTGACACTGTGTACAATTTTATGTACTAATTTGAGGAACATAAATATGGTTTGTCTTGTTTCACAGTTAGAGAGAAGGGTAGGTGGCTTCTACTCTCACATGTGGGTCCTGAGTGAGGGCTGCTTCTTTCTCTTCTCCAAGTGACTCTTAATGCGATTATACCAGCAAACATAAGCATCAGTACAATGAACACAACATACTTTAATATGGGGTGCACAGAATGTTTGAAGAATCACTATATGATGGTGATAATATGCTGCAACACTCAGGACTGCTTTTTTTTCCTTTTTTTTGAGTCCAGGATGAATCCACTTCATTCATAGTTTGTTTAAGGGAGACCAAGTTCTCTCTCTGGCACTGTTTGGTACCTCTTCTTGCTACTCACTTTTACAGCAATTCAAACTTTGAAGTTTGAATTCCAGCCTCTTTCTAGACGAGCACTAGGTAAAAAGGCAGCCTTTAGGGTTACGCAGTGCAAAGTAAATTTTCAGCCCCATGAGCAGGAACTCAGTTACATGACTTGCATTACCATTAATGGGGGTCATGCTGGTAAATTCCTGTACACCACATTGAACATTTACTCATGAGTGCAGAATTGGCACAGCTAATGAAACTTGCCTTTCGGGTAGCATGGTGTTTCAGGAGATGAGTCTGACAGGCAGAAAGGACTGCTAAGTACCCAGATAAAAGTCTGGCTTTTAACTCCTTGAACATATTTCCAGAAAATAATAGTGTGAGTTAATGCTGCTTAGTGTTAGCTGTTCCTACTGTTAGGGATCAGTCTTGCTTCAGTAGGATTCCACAGAAGCAAAGATGATGCCTGAAATGTAAATGTGCGTGCTATCATTTAGTGGTGGCAATTCGCTTTCTTCTCTGTTTTCCAAGTACTACTTACTGTTATTTATTTTCTTTCGAATGTAGGCCAGTCTGCTTGCTAACAGCAGCTTCTATAATCACAAACAAATTAAGTTCTTTTTTATAATTTTCACCCCTGCTACTTTCCCAAAGATGACCCCTCCTATGACTGGGCATCCCCTGCTGATTTCCAGCTTACACTACTTACGGGCATCTTATCCCCATTTGTTCTTGTACTGTGTCCATTGCAGTGGTAACATCTTCTCATTTCCAAAACTCTTCCTTAGCCTTTACTTTGCTAGGCTAAACATGGCAAGTTGCTGTTGTCTGTTTGATAAAGTAAGCTTTCCATTGCCCTGGCTGCAGTTCTGTGCATCTGCTCTAGTTGGAAGTTAGTTTTAATAAATGAAATCAAAATTGTCCACAATATTCTATCCTGTTCATTGTTATAAAATTTCCCTAATACCTATCTTCACGACAACCCACTGTCGTATTGCCTTTTCTATATTTTAATCACACCATGGTTCATAATTGTTCTGTAGTCAATTAATAGTTATTTTTTTTCTTATTTTTCTTCATTTATAGCTGATGATCTTTGAGCCTGAAATAGAAATTCTTGTCATTAGATCCCAAGTTTCATGTTCGGTGATTAATTGTCTTTCTAGGACTCAGCTATTCAAAGTGATTCATTTTTTTAATGCATGATACTCTAAATATCCTTTGTGTCACCAGCAAACTATATTTAGTATTAACCAAAATATTAAATTAATAAAATCAGTTTCATGATTCAATTGTGAAGAAACTCCTAACTTAGGCTCCCTCTGTTCCAGTCTTTTATTTATTTCACATTATTTCAGCTCTAAAGTATTCCCTAGGCTAGGTGCTGAGATGATGAGTAGTGTGGTACTTGCCACATATAAAAGAGCCCATGTCACATTAAATCACTCAGAGAATCTCTCTTTCCTTTCCCAGCAACATATTCTTCCATTTTGGGAAAAGCCTGTTCTATCAAATGGGCCTTTTAACACGGTCAGAAAATCACTACGTGTTTGAACTAAGCGTGGTTTGAACTGCCAGTAGGTCTCTTCATTCACCAGAATATCCCATTTCTTCTTCATCGGCTTATGGTTCTGTGTAGTCATCAGAGCCGAAGAGATGCCAGAGGTCTGCACTGCAATGACCAGTCAACACCTAGAGAAACACTTTGCAATTTCTATGTTAAATAAAAGTAGGGAAAAAAAAATTTGCCACTGCAGCTAGTTGACTGTGAAGGAGCAGCTGCAAACTGCTGAGTCTCATCAGGTTGCAATCTTGATTAACATTGGGCAGATCCCCCCTGCTGCGAGAATAAATACCCTGCCTTTGTCAAGGCTCCCATGTAAGAAACAATAGGTTATTTCAGTGAAGCACAAGAACGTAAATGTTAATTGAATCATTCCTCCAAATGAATAGAAGTAGCACCCAGAATGTAAACATTTTAATTTTGGAAGGGAAGATCTGCCTGTCAGTTGGTTAATTTTCTATGTATTTTTTCATTTACTTTGAAAAGCTGCTCACTAACATTGCCATCATTGCATAAAATAACATTTTCAGCCCTGCAAATAGATATGCTTCCTGTCTTTCCAAGCTAGGCAGTGGCAAAGTCCAGGAAGTATAGGAAAAAATAAAATCTGCCTTAATATCATTCAAGAGAGGTCAAAACCTTATATTGTAAAACTGCCAAACTAGTGACCACATTAGTTCTTGGTAGAGGAAATGGAAAATACTTTCCAACTGGAATTGACACCAGGAAACATCTTTTTAAAATGTTTTTTTATACATTGGGTTAATTACCCTTAGAAATAAATCTGTATCTCTTTACACATGATGAAAGTGACTTCAGGTATTTTAACAAATTTATGTGTGTACAAGCAAAACAGAAAGAATAGGCATTTATCCCCTTACTGCTTCCTTGTTTGCTGTACGAATGAGGGATTTCAGTATGCAGTTGAGCAATATGTTTTAAAGCGAGTGTACAGCAAACTACAGTGTGATGCCCAGCCATCTTCGGTTTTCATATGGTTACAACTGTTGTTGATCAACACATCATAAAAGTATCTCTTGGCTTTCAGTTATGCTGCGTGTCTGGATCAGATCCTGGTGACTTCACTCCTGTGAAGTGTCCCTTTGCCTGTAGAGGAACGGCAGCAAGGCCAGGGGAGTTCAGCTCATTGCTTCTCTTGTACCCATGAAGTCCTCAGAGATCCTGCACCAGTGGTAGATTAGGACTCTGTAGCTCTCTACCAACACTAAACATGGAAAACAGTTTTCTTACAGAATTAGCTGGTTCTTCACTGAGGCTGATATGCTGCTGTTTATACATGTGCCCTTTTTTAACAGTCATGATGCACTTCTCCACAGGAGGAATCTGCCTGTTGAGTTTCTGTGTAGCAGATGTGGTCTCCTGTCAGTCACACTGGGGTACATCTTGTTAGTTAGGAAATAAATGGAGATGAAGGATGTGTTTGTGGTGGAGGCACAGAAGTCTGGTGTTTGGGGTTGGGTTCCTGGTGGCTCTGTAGGCTTTCCTGCCTGTCGAGATCACTGAATTTCCCCAGTTGTCAGTAGCTGCTGAAGTGGGAACAGCATCTGCCAGCAGGGTGATTGGTGAGCCAGTAACAGTGGCGGTGTGAGGCTGAGTGTAACAGTTCTAGTTTTGTGGCCCATGTTCACCAGGGAACTTTGTGGGTGGGTGGGCAGGAGTTTCCCACTATCTGGGTGAAGCCGGAGATCAGGACAAGCCAGAGCATTTATTGCCACTCTAAAACACACTTTCTTCCCATCTTCCAAGCACCACCCACGGTGTCGGTGTGCATGCCTGGACCAAAGCGGTTGCGTGAGCAAGCTCAGATCCATCCCTTATTTTTGATTGTCCCAACTCTGTGGGTTGATGATCTCTATTTTCCCATGACTGGAAACTGGGGGGCTTCTCAGCCAGCTCAGCCATAGGCAGTGGGTTTTCATGCCCTCCATCTTGTAGCTGGGAGGCACTCCCAGCAGGCACAAGCAGTCTTCATCTAAGCTCCCTCCCAGTCATCGTACAACCTTTCACTACAGCCTTTATAAGAACCTGCACTCGGTTTGTCGTTCCCCTGACAGAGTACCCCCATCAGGGAAAATTTGATTTAAGCCTTTAGCCTCACTTGTGATATTACATCATTTTATGTTTTTCTGCCTTTGGGCAGAAACAATGTCAAAATTCAAGTGACTTCATTCACTTGAGGTGAAAAGTTGCAAAATGAGCAGAATTTATTAGAGTTTGCTGTGCAGAAGTAAGAAAACACCTCTCTGAAGTGATTTGGGACAAAGTTGTTCAGCAGCCAAAAAGACGAAAGCCACTTCAGACCATGCTGTGTACACACTGAGCGTGTACGGACCCTCTTTAAAGTCATCCATTGGGTTTTTTTCTTGCCTAGATGTCATAGGTCAACTTAATTTCTGCTATTTTATTTACACATCCTATTGTAGTCCCCTTTGGGGAATAGGAAGTACATTGTTGAGCTGGCTGAACCAGCATTTAAATCCCATGTGTATGTAGCACTGTATGACACGTGCCATTTCCTTCTTGAAGCCCAACATTGGGCGATTAGGAATTCCTCATGGGCCTTCAGGAGAGAAGGTGGCCGTGGTGACCGTGGACGACTGTGACACAGCAGTGGCTGTGCGCTTCGGGAGCCTCATTGGAAACTACACCTGTGCTGCCCAAGGGACTCAGACTGGCTCAAAGAAGTAAGGATTCCCTATATTTGTGTTTTCCACTCATTCTCTTCTTCCAGGGGAGTCAACAGTATGTGCGTAACCACTCTAAGCAAATTAAGTTGGAAAAGCGGATATGATTTAACAAGAAAAAGTAATAAGGTTTCATTTGGTAGATGGGATTTGTTGGAGGCTACTGCAAGTGTCAGTACACTGGGTAGAGTGCACAAGAGTTTTGTGTAGATACAGACAAGTGCCCAAATTACTTGTAAAACGCAAAAAAAAAAAGACCTGGAGGTCAGTGTGGATGGCCCCCAAAAAGCATCTACTCAGTATGAAAATATAGAGAGAACGGCAAATAAAATGCTAGACTTTATTAATGAAGGGGATGGCTGGAGAGATTATTTCCATCATTTAAGTTTATAGTCCTATCTGAAAAGGAGATAGAAATAAAGGAGGTACAGAAAAGGCCATTGAAAAATCATAAGGTGTTAAAAAAAACTTTCCTGTGAGGAAAGACCAAAAAGGTTAGTATCATTGGGCTTAAAGAGGAGATGGACAGCAAGCAACATAGTAGGGATATAAAATAATGGGTTATAGCAGAAAGACCATTGAGATGCACATGCTGCTCTAAAGTTCCAAGAGAAGGAGGGACCATAAAAATTAGGGCTAATTCAAACTGACCAAGTGATGTACTTTTCACACAGTGTGGAGTGACTACTCAGTGGAACCTGCCTCCACCAAATGTTACTAAGACTGAGATCTTCAGAAGATTTAGAAAGGGTTGGCACTGTATAATAATTAAGTCATTATGTCAAAATCTACAGCATCTCAGCCCTTGCACTGAGGAGCATTAGCCAGTCCCTGGGTGACTGGAGTCAGAAAGAAGTGTCCTGTGGCTGCACATTTTTCCATAATTTTCATTTTCTTCTTCATGTTGGCCACTGTTAGGGACAGGTCATTGGATTCTGTATGCATATGACAGCTCCTAAGTTAAAAGTTACGGTGTTTCTAGAAGGTCCTTTGATTACAAGCTCTGGAAGTGCTGATGTAGCAGAGGGAAGTGTGTGGCAACACAGGTAAACTAAACAGCTCAAATGTGCTTATGGAAGCAGTAAGATAAAGAACAAAACAAAACAAACTATATGCAAGAAATGATGAGCATTTCTTTGTTTCTTCAGATCTTTGGACCTAACTGGCCCTCTCCTTCTTGGCGGTGTCCCAAACTTGCCTGAAGATTTCCCAGTGCACAACAGACAGTTTATTGGCTGCATGAGGAACCTCTCTATTGACAGCAAGCCGATCGACATGGCTAGTTTCATTGCCAATAACGGCACTCTGCCAGGTATGGGTGACTACCACCTCAAAAGTCAACATGAGAAAGCTCTCTGCCATAGCTATGTGTGTAACAGGGCTTAGGGTGTCGAAGGAGCCGGCACTGGGAGGACGCCCAGGAAGGGGCAGGGGACAGAGGGGTCTGAAATGGCCTCTGAGATGGCCTCTGTCCCCCTGTTAGCACCACTGAGCACAAAGCATTTGCCCCAAGCCATGTAGCAGGGTCTCGAAGTGCTGCTGGGCATTGCGCTGACACCACGTCACGGGCCCAGCTACGTCCAGACCTGCTCGATGCTTGATGCTCATTGTTTGAGCAAGGTGCAGTCTGCGCCCATGCTAGGGATGCACACAATAGCCCATGGCACAGCGCACACTTACAGGATTAAGTGACACGCAGAAAAGGACCTTCTGCATTGCTACAAGTTTCACCCAGGAATTTACCCCTAAATGAACTTTTCATCTTTTTTTTTTTTTTTTAAATTACCTTTTAAATGTCACTTTGCTCTGAAAGCCGGTGGGACTAGTTCACGAAAAAGACGACGTTTTTAATGCTTTTTCATAAATCATGTTTGTTCTGTAAATCAAATTCTGCAGTCCTCCAAATCTGAAACCTGCTTCTTGAAGCAGCCTGTTGGTGTTTCTATTTGGTTTCCAGTCCCTGGATCCCTGATCAGGATTAGTTCTGGTGTACAAAACGTTCTCATCATCATAAAACTGGCTCTTACACGCAAGAGTGGCGAGTCCCTTCCTTCCACACTGCTGAAGGTCTGTGTAAGAGCTAAATTGCAGTTCTTAGCTATGTTGCATTGATCATGGATTAAGAAGGGAGTCGTAGCATAAGCTTCAAACTTTTGTAACAGTTATGTCTCTAATATTAGTTAAACACAAGTTTTTATCTTATGGAAATATACATCAGGAGGGGCATGAAGTGTTTTCTTTAGGATGGATTTTTTTTTCCTCATTTGGAACGTGTTTCCATATAGTTTAAAACGATGATGTATAGTAGTGTTCCTCCACTGTGTAACACTGCACACTGGCTTTCCCTGGTTAGTGTCTCAGTTAGATGACAGTAAGTTGCTAACAGTGGTGCTGAGTCACAGCACCAGTCGATCTGCCTGTCTCAGCAGGGGATGCCAGGGGAAGAGTATAAAAACAGGACAAGCGTGCCGTGATATTTGCCCAAAAATTTCTCTTAGTCCCCAGAGATTTACAGCGCAGTGAATGTATTTAATAGCCTTTGATAGGTTTGTCTTTATGAATTTGACACTTGCTCAGCTCATGTAAACTTTTGCCATCCACATTTCGCTTCACTGACTTGAAGGTTATTAAAAAAAAAAACCCAAACCTATAATGGTCATATCTTCTTTTTACATAAAAACTCAGATACAATTATTCAGAGCCTTTTGCTTGTTAAAACCATGCAAAGTAACTGTTTTCCTGAATTTCAGGCTGTGCAGCGCAGCGGAACTATTGCGAAACCAACTGGTGCCAGAACGGAGGCACATGCGTCAACAAGTGGAACACGTACATCTGTGAGTGCCCCGTACGCTACGGAGGGAAAAACTGCGAGCAAGGTAGGATGCAAAGACCCCTTCATGTGTAGTCATGTGTGCAGGTTTCATTACCCCTCATTAACATCTCATAGCATGTATGTCAAACTGTGATGCTTCAGGGATAGGTAACAGAAGATTGCAAGACTAAAAATCACCCATTATCTATTTGAAATAATTTTAGAGACCACCAAGATAATAAATATGATAGCTGACATACTGTCATGAATAACAGCAGCTTTCACTGATTTACTTACATAAGCAAAGTAGTTCCACAGAACTTGGCAGTATTTAGTAATTTGTTTATAGTAAAAATGCCTGATCCTAAGCCCCTTTAAATCAGTGGAAAGAATCCCGCTGACTTTATTGGGCTTTGACTCAAACCAGGGAAGAATGTGCAGTTTTAATCACCACTTTCTTGGCAAGACGGCAGTCTCTGGTGAGTACGAACACTTTCAGTTTTATTGGGGTTTTCTTCGATTGAACACAATGTGCATATATGTGTAAAACCTCATTAATAAAGGATGAGGAAGGAGCAGCAGGTGTGGTTTATAGGGTGTGAAGAACTTGCAGTTAGTTTCTTCCCAAGGAAGTGAGGAGTCGTCTGCATTAAGGGTCCCGTGGGGTCAGTGCAGCAGCGGGCTGCCCACTGTAAGGTGGCACCTCCACATCTGGTAGAGTTGCTCATTTGGAGTCTTCCTGGAGGTTTCCAGGAAAGAAAACATGCTTAAACTAGGCATGGCTTTCCTAGAAAGAGAAGGCCAAATTCTGGCCTCTGATGCAGATGTGGTAGGTCTTCGTTTCTGTTATCCCCCCATGACACTTAGCCCAGAATAGTTTGCAGTGTGATCAAGGATTTTGTTCTTTTGATATATCTACCCCAAATCAGACATTCCTGATTACTCTCAGCAGGGCGTGGACCCTGGAATAGCAGGTCTCCAAGCTGAGGTGCACGCACCACAGTGATTTGCAAACCACTAGCAGAGTATGCCTCAGCCTGGGCCAGATCTAGGTGGTGGCAACTGCTCTCCCCTTGCCTGAGAAGCAGCAGCTTAGGAGTAGAGGACACATAGTTAAGTTTCTGGCTTGGAAATAAGGGTCTGGAGGGTGAGGGATGGGGGAGAAGAATGCTGGAAGCCTCTTCCTATGTCCCACCTCATGCAGGGCCCAGAGCTGCTATTACTGCTCCTAGCAAGGTACCTGCTTTCTATAGCAGCTCCTCAAATATTTTGGGCTCTCCAGGTTTGTATGGAGATCTTATTTTTCCATGTGTCTCATGTCAAGTGTCTTTGTCAGTGAAGTTCTGGTGTCTTCTTCATGATAGGCTGGTCTCTGTGGTACAAACCCACGCTGATGTCTCCTGATAGAGTGACAGGGCCCAACTCTGGTGTGACCTGTACTGGGGTAAATGGGAAGTAGTGCTATCACATGCAAAGACTATCCTTTCCTCTGTCTTTAGCTTAGTTTTGAAATGGAATTTCAAAATTCAGTCAAATGTGTGTTTTATTCATCATTTTCTTATCCCAAACTCAAGACCAAAACATGAAGTTTTGGGCTCAGAACTGCCCTGTAGCCATCACTGGAAACTCATTTTAAGTTCAAGTAATACAGATGATGACAATCACAGCATCACTGTTCCCCGCCCCCCCATTCCTGCATGTCCCCTTTGTCATTCGGTAACCCCGTGTGTTCTTGCTGATGCCTCGATTTGTGTGGGTTTTTCATAGTTTGAGGGCAGCAGGCTGCTTGCTGCTTTGATTATATTTGTGGGGCAAAGTGTCCCTAAGGAAAAATTGTAAGCCAAGAAAGAAATGAATTTTTCTGAAATGTGACCAAAGATTTCAGGAGCCTGAAGTTAAAGTCAGGAGGATACTGCTGGCTTTCAGGTTGCTCATTTGAGTGCTCAGATGTGATCCTAACAGCATTAGCTATTATTAGGCAGCTACTTTTTAAAAAGTCTTAGCTAGAATATTTGCCTTCTTGTGTAGGAGTGATTGGCTGATGCATTTCTTCAATCCCTTTGGCAGTGCTGGATCTGCTTCAGGTTCACAGGCAGCAATGGCTTTGGCAAGTTAAGAATTCAACTTTTTCAATTGCCCACTCTTCAGAAACTCTGGGATCTGGTCTGCAGTAGTGAGGATGGGCTGTTTTGCCTTCACCACCCTCCTAGGACCTGCTGATTCACCTTCTGGCAGCTCCCATCTCCCTCTGCTGACATATAGAAGGGAGATGAAATTAGGGAAAAATGAGTTTCACCTTTGTTGCAGTTTAATTCTTCTAAAAAGTCAGATATTGCAATGCTGTGAAGATCTAGCAGCTGTGCCCGACTCACTCTTGGATGGCTAATGTCATTGCACAAGCCTTGGGCTGAATACCATAGGTTTGCACCAAAACATAAGGCTGTCACATGTACTACACCCAAACTGCAGGTGACATCCCGATGTTGGCAGTGTGTTTCCTCGGGCCCTCTGTCTCCACAGTGAATAGCCCTCACGTCTTTCTGATGGCTTTTTAAATGTAGGAGTCTCTTAGAAGTGTATGTAGATACACAGGCAGTGCTTCAAAGTGACAAACCCTGTGGGAAAACAGTTAGTTTGCATCACTGCGTCGCTAATGGCAGGGAGATGCTGTGCTTGGAAGCACATGCGCTCGCCTCTGTGGTGACAGGGGTGGTCAGGTGCCATCTGGGTACATCGGATGTGGCCACCAGCCCCTCCATAGAGACCCCCGGTCCCAGGCATGGGGAAGAGGGGGGAGGAGGGGGGTCGGAGGGGACTGACAGATGGGGATTTCTGTTTTACTAGCAGGGGAAGGTGCACCCTGGCCCCGGGGAAGGGAGGGGAGTTGGGAGGAGGTGTGGGAAGAGAATGGTATTTACAAGCACCAAAAGTCACCACTGGTGAGAAAAGGAAGAAGGTGGCTAATTGCCATGCCAGTCCAGTTCTCCCAGGAGCTGAGCCGAAATGCTTGCAGACTGCATTCCCAGCCTCCAGCAGGTGGGAAGCCCACAAGGTTTGCATCCTGGCTCTGCTCTCTAGAGGCAGGCAGACTTAAAAATCTCAGCAGCAGTCTAGAAAACCACTAGCAAAGAAGTTGGAAGTTGAGGTCATTGCGAAGGTCAGCAGAGTAGAGGAGGAAGGAGAAGGCTGACTTTTGCACGCATGGAGCAGAAGAAGGAAATGATAGAGCTCAACACTGATGTCCTGGTTACTTTTACATTGATGTGGTGCAGTGCAGGCGGAGGAATCATGCCCTGACCCAGCCAGCCAAAACTCAAGCACCGGATTCAAGTTTTAAGCAAGCTTGGGACATCTATGTCTGGTGGCAAAACAATTTAAATTGCTGCCTGGGTTTCAAGAGCACACTAAGCTTCAGTTGTTCCACCATATGCCCCCACTAGCATTTGTGGAGGACTGAGTGTGACTGCAAAGGGGAGATCACAGCCTGGAGCTGGGGGGAGAGGGGCTGCCCGTTGGGGCTGCCTGCACTTACCTCAGGGTGGGGTGGTCAGGTAACCACACCGTAGAGAAGGGCAAGTCAAGTTACACCTCTGGCTTGGCTAGTGGTAGTCCACTAGTCACTAACATCTTGTTTCTCACAAATAGGGAGCTGAAGGGCTTGCAGACAGCACTTTCCTCCAACCCCTACACTCTCCCACACACAGCTTTTCCCTTTATGGAGACCTACAAGGCAGAGATATCAGAATTTGGGGTTTGGGTTTTTTTCCTCAAAAAAATGCAACTTCATACCAACCTGACTCCATCTTCTGCAATAATGTTGTCCCTCTACTTTTTTCGAAGGACTTGCCATTTTAAAGTAACATGTACACATTTGTATAAACATGATCTCTCTTAATACAAGAAAATCCAGAAGAGTCAGCAGATATGGTAGTGTGGAGCAGAAGAGGAAGGAGACTTAATCCCTGTCATCTCACTGACCATCCGCATGGGCTCAGTGCATGACAAGATACAAGGCTGGGTGCCAATCTGTGGTGGTTGTACCCAGTCTCTAAGGCCTGCTTCCACTTGCAAACAGCTGCCATGAACTTGACCAGTATGCCCATGAGTGAGGACATCAGGCAGAGGCTGACTGCAGGTCCCGCTACAAGGTGGCACACGTGGTGGAGGTGCCATACGAGGTGCTGCAAATAGCACAGAGCTCCCACGGCTTAATCTATGCTTCTAATCAGTGGGATCAATTAATCCATGGTTCTGTAGCTCCTGTCACCTGAGGTTACCACTTTAAAAGTCCAAAGGGTGGGTGTTCCCCTATTTTCCATCAGCAAAGTGCTTTCCATTGAAGGCTGTCACCGGTGTCTCCCCGTAGGAGCTGTGTTCATGCAAGGTTAAAGAGGAGGACAACTCTTCAGCTGTCACCTAGAGATATTTAGGGCAGGTGATTTAGGCAATTCCACACAAGCTTTCTCCCTGTGAAAAGGCTGCATAGCTGAGACAGCTGAATAATCTGGCCCTGGAGTATTTATAATTAATTAATATTTCCTGTTGCCTCCCAGCCTTTTCCTCTGTGTTTAATCTGTTAATTAGGAGCAGGTAATCAAGGATATGTAGAAAACATCTGCAGCAAGCGTTGCCCTCATACTTCCTGCTCTGTCCACCCACTCATCAGCAGAACTGTATCAGTAGAGATCCTGAGCTCACCTTTCTAGGAATACCTCTCATCTGTGTAATGCCATAGCAGTGTGGAGGTGCTGCCTTTGAGCGCAGGCACCGAGACAAGGTACCTACCCTACAACAAGGGTAGGTTGTGAATTTACAGTATTATCAGCTGCTTCATAGTAACTCCCCTAGACTGGCTCTTACTCCATAGTAGATTAAAAATAGCTCAGTGGAAGAGGGCCTAGCTACCTTGTGCCATCACTGCGACACAAGCACCATCACCACAACATAGTGCCATTTCTCCTCTTAACCTTTGTCCTGAGGGATATCAACTGTTTCTCTCCTGTCTTTTGATTTACAGCAATGCCTTCTCCTCAGCGTTTCAGTGGTGAAAGCATTATCATTTGGAGTGACCTTGACATTACCATCTCTGTGCCATGGTACATTGGGCTGATGTTCAGAACCCGGAAAGTCAATGGCATGTTGATGCAAGCCAATGCTGGGGCTGCATCCAAGATCAACATTCAGGTAAAAATGTGCTGCCTTTGGTTAGAAAAGAATTAAGAAATGCTCCCCCATCAGTGGATATGGCCACATGAACTACATAGCTTCGTCCATCCAGCTAAATGCACATCAATAAATACAAATTATTTCTTCACCCTTTTACAAAGATCAAAAGATCAATGATCAAAAGTTCATTGTAAAATTCAGATTTATTGGTTTAAGATTTTTTTTTAAACAAACGTAGTAGTGTGCATTAATATAGACACAAAAAATGTGTCTCTTAATTGTTTGGGGGTTTTTTTGTCAGTAGGGTAAGTTAGAGTCTGAATGTCCAAAGTTATACGAGGAGTTATTGCAAGTGTTCCCGTCTTTACTGTTTGGGCTTTTTTCCTTTTTCGGTTGTCTTAGGAAATGTTATTATCTTGCCCTCTGCCCCCTTCCTCATCAGATACACATATCTAGCAAAAATAGACATGAGGGTTTTTTTCCAACAGATACTGAACAACTATGTGCAGTTTGAAGTGTACAGTGGCCTGAGCCAGGTTGCTAGTTTGAAGATGAGCCAGTCGCGAGTCAGTGATGGGGAATGGCATCATTTATTAATAGAGCTGAAGAGTGCTAAAGATGGTAAAGACATCAAGTACCTCGCTGTCATGTCCTTGGACTACGGGATGTACCAGGTAAAGGCAGCATCATTACTTTGCCACTAAGCACCACAGAAATGTTTTTAGGAGAAAGTAGGATAAAGCGTTGTGGACAAATACTTATGCTGCGATCCATACAGTGATTTGTGCCTAATGAAGTTCAATTAATTTATTAAGCCTAACGATAAGATATCTTATGAACAAGTCTGTAAAAAGTCACATTCAGATAGATGTATAGCTCCTCACTGCTTTGATATTTTTTCTGTAATCTACTGTCAGCTACTGCTTGACTCCATCACTACAGGAAGTAGGCTGTCCGTGTCACAGAGGATGATAGTGCATCGTATTG
This sequence comes from Balaeniceps rex, assembly GCA_013401315.1. NCBI lineage: Eukaryota > Metazoa > Chordata > Aves > Pelecaniformes > Balaenicipitidae > Balaeniceps > Balaeniceps rex. Next base: position 226,332 of record VYZW01018339.1, on the reverse strand, counting down.
ACTGTCCTTTTCCTCAACAGAGCACTGTGCAGATTGGAAATCAACTACCTGGACTGAAAATGAAAAGCATCATTGTGGGAGGTGTCTCTGGAGACCAAGTCTCTGTTCAGCAGGGATTTTATGGCTGTATGCAGGTACGAAATGAAAAGTGTAGCAACAAACTTTGAACTTCTATGAAAATACGCATGTGAAAATGTGGTGTTTTCTTTTTCATCCATACCTAAACATTTCTGTTTCCTTCATCAAAATATCTAAGAATCAAAATACTAAAGTCCACCCACTTTCCCAGGTACAAATCTGGTCTCACAGGGGAACAGCATTTGGAAAAAAATCTGGGTTTGGCTCATCAGATGATGTTTCTTTAAAATGTAGCCTCATGGATTAATGGAAATAGTGAAACACATAGGACTCTATTCTGAATGAAGACTCTAATTTAAAAATAATTGTCTTTTGTCACCAGGGAGTAAGAATGGGAGAGACATCTACAAATATAGCTACACTCAACATGAAACAGGCTATCAAGATCAATGTGAAGGAGGGTTGCGAAGTGGATAACCCCTGTGATTCCAACCCATGTCCCCAGCACAGCTACTGCAGTGACGACTGGGACAGCTACTCCTGTGTCTGCGACCCAGGTAACGCAGTGACCATCCTGTGCACTCATCCAGGAGCTGGGTCACATCTTCATGTGCTCATCAGAAGAGCAGCGGCAGCAGCAGCATGCGTGCAATTGCTCATCTTCTGATTCTTCCTCTTCCAATCAGTATTATCTTTCTCAGTCTTTCTGTGGGCACCCTTGAAACTGCAATCATGGACTAAGGATCATTTGTTCTAGGCAACGTATCAACCAAACAGAAAGACAGTCTCTAGTCCGAAGGGCTCTTTCTGTACACCTCCCCTTTTCTTTTTGTCTGTTTTCTTTTTCTTTTTTCTTTTTCTTTTTCTTTCCCAGCCTTTTCTGCTCTTGGATTTCAGTCTCACACCCTGCATCCTAATTGATATACTTTGAATGTTTTCTCTGTTTTGGTGCATGTAGCCAGCACATGCTGTCAGCACCCAGCACAGTTACCTCCCATACATGCAGGGAGAGAATACAAAACTATTTGTAACACATGCCCTGAATGTAAAACTGGGAACCAAAGGCACAAGGGTGCCTCAAGCATGCTAACAGACTGTTGAAAAGAACAGCCCACTATCTTTTTTGCTGAGAGGGAAAAGAGTACCTTCTTTCTGACAGTATGTCAGGGGGAATCTACTGATTATTGAAGATGTGTTATTAGTGTATAAGCTTAAAATGGACTTTTGGAGACATGCAAATCGTAAATTACCATGGTTGCTGTAATTTTATGACCTTGTCTCCCCAGGGTACTTTGGGAGAGACTGCGTTGATGTATGTAACTTGAATCCATGTGAGCATGTCTCCACGTGCGTGCACAAACCTAGCTCATCCCATGGCTACACCTGTGAATGTGGACAAAGCTACTATGGACAGTACTGCGAGAGCAAGTAAGAGAATTATTTTTGTTCTTGGTTTCTTGATCCTTCCAGGTACCTCTTCCTCTAAGGCAGCAGTCCTCCCCCTTCCTTTTCTGCTTCAGTTAGCTTTCCTGTAACAATTCGAGTGTTCATAGTAGATAGTATTTGCAGGCCCCCTGCCCTTTGGCACTCCTGAGCTCTCTTTCCAGAGACCAGGCAAACTGCTGTATGCTCAGGGGCCACTTTTCTTCAGCAGCAGCTCAGGGGCTAGATCAATTGTGCTGTGTAACACAGTACTGCATCTGACCTGTACCTTGTGGTGGGCTTGGCCTGAGTTTGCTCTGCATCTCTCCTTCAGCTCCCCCCACACACACAGAGAACAATGCACCCAGTTAGGTGGCCCGTGGCCAGATAAAATGGCTTTGCAGTTTGGGTCTAGTCCCTGGACTGGCAAAAAGCCATCTCTTCTGGACAGTCTGGGAGGCCTATGTCCTGTTGCTGTGTAGGGGAAACGTGCTGATTCCCTTGTCACCAGCTTCCTGGTCTCAGATAAGCATTCAGCAGCCGACCTCCTCTTATGCCAGAGATTGCACTTTGATTTACTGTAATATGGGCCATTCATGATGTGCAAATGAAGTGCATTTGTCTGCCCATTTAGGAATAGCTCATGTGATGTTTCCTTCCCTTTGAAAACCGCAAGCTTCTTCCTCTGCTTTTTGTTGTGTGGGCTTGCAAATGTTGGCTGTGCTGTTGCCAGATTCATCTTTCGTTCCTCTGGATTAGCAACGGAGAGATGTCCCTTGTCGTTATCTGCTGACATCATGTCAAGTGCAGCATTGTGGTTTTTCATATTATAAAGCGTAGAAGTACAAACCTGGCAATTACCGTAAACAAAATCCAGCGTGGTCTTTGAAACAGACAACAAACAGCTTTTCTTTCCTAAAATGAGCAGCAGGGAGGGGATTCCTTGTGCATTATGCTGATCACAGTCTCAGCAGTGTCGTCCTTCAGGCTATTGCTTCACGAAGACTTCCAGCTAGCAGAGACCCTGGTCGCTGCCCTGGCCCCTTCCCAGAGCTCTCCTTGCCAGCACTAGTGTTGGGGCATCTGTGGGATAACCTGCTCAGAAGCTCACCCAGAAGAAACAGAACCAGCGAAAATGAGGGGCAGCTTTTGGGTTGCTGCACAGCCTCCAACGAGCTGTGCTGCTCCACTCCTAGTCTGAATCATAGTCTTTGATTCACAGTCTGGGTCAAAGCTGCCACCCTTCCCTCTTCCATGTCACCAGCCACATGTCCTCCTTCTCCTCCCCTGTGGCAGACCAGGGCTTTTCAGACCCTGTGGTGAGCTGGCTGAGAAAGCCAGGTTGGCTGAAAGCAGTGACTTTTCTTTATAGGGTGAGCTTGCAGCCAGCTTTGCACCTGAGCTGGTGTCCCCACATGGCAGGGCTGGGACTGGAACCTGTGGGGAGGGGGGTGGAATATAAAGTGTTGGGGAGCTGTACCCTGAGGCTGTTTGTGGCGGTGGGTAAACCAGGGCATGGGCTCAGCACCACCTGCAGTTGCTGGAGCTGTTGAAGTTCCAGCACAGCCCAACACAGGCTGTCCAGTCTGCCCCAGCCAGCGCTTTCCCCAGCATGGGGCTGGTGGGACCAGGACCATTTCCACTAGGCAGAGTGAGCCCCATCACCCTCTCCCAGAGGAAAGAGCATTTTATTTGCTCGTACAGATGTATACTCCTTACCTAGCGGAGCTGGTCTTGAAAACATTTAGAGAAACATTCCCTCTAGGGTTTTGTAGCACTGATAATCTTTATTTTCTGTATTACAGTGTATATGTATTTATATATGTATTGATGGTTGACTGCTGCAGTGAGATACATTGCACTCTATAAGCTGATGGAGTTGAGTGCAGATTTGGCCCAAAGCTCTTTTTTCCCACCTTTTAAGACAAAGCTTAAAAGAACGAACTTTCAGTTTGATTTTCTTTTACAGGATCGACTTGCCTTGTCCCAGAGGCTGGTGGGGAAATCCCATCTGTGGACCATGTAATTGTGAGACTAGTAAAGGGTTTGATTCTGATTGCAATAAGACCAATGGAGAATGCCACTGCAAGGTAAGCAAAAGAAACCAGTCTTAAGTCAAAATTTCTTTAGTTTAAAAAGTAATTGTACCACTAATAACCACAGCAAGTGAGTATCTGAGACAAAGTACAGCCAGTTGTGCTTTGTATCATATATAGACGTGCGCAGTGTAGTTAATCTTTACCTAAAACATTTTGCTGGCACCACCCTTCACAAAATCATACTGTGTAGCTCTTATCTTATTTGCGTTTGGAAAGCAAAACTGAGAGGTTGAAAGCCTGGCTCTGATCTCTCTGAAGTGCAGCCTGGTTTATCTGGGGAGATCAGACCTGGGCGCAGAGGAGTGCCGGTGGTGTTTTGTGTATCGCAAGTGAGTAATAGCCATGAAACAGCTCGGGCCAGCTGGATAAAGCTCTCCCCTGTGCAATGGTCAGCAAAAGGCTTAGCAGCTGGAGAGAGGTAAATAATAGAAGAGGCTAAATGCTTTCCTCAGTGATGGCTCTGTTGAGTTTAAGAGGAATTTTCCATGGACAGGCAGGGGTTGCGGGAGGGGAAGTGCCTCCCTCCTGAAGGTTTTACAAAGGACTTCTCACAATAGGTTTTACAATAGGCTTGAATGACATCAGAGGAGCCGTGCCTGTGCAGATCGGCAGCAGCGAGTCTGGCCCTGTACTCCTTTCCGAAACGCCAGGAGGACACACAGCCACTGTTGCGTTAAATCGAGTCAGTAGGGTGCCAGCACCGTGCTCTTGTGTAATCGTGTAACGCCTCAGATCAAAAGCATTTACAGATGCAATTTGAATACGTGATCAGTGGTTGCTCTTCACCCTGTACATGAAACACAAATGGATAGTGCAAGAAGTTTCTTTACTGGCTTGTTCATGCCATACAAGAGTGGAATTGAAAAGCAGAGAAAACTGCAAATCCTCGAAGAATACGTTTGCTGGGCACTGGCTGCAAGTCCAAGAGGAGTAATGTGGTCCCTCTGCCCCCACTGCAAATTGTGGTCCAAACCCTGGGTCTCTGTGGCACAGGGCAGCCCAGCCATCCCCCCGGCACTTGGCTCTGCCTCTCCACGTTGACAGGGCCAACACAGAACACTCCCCATAGCTATTACATTTTCTGTTAATAGTAATATCATTATTATCCCGTGCTTTGCAAAATTAGCCCTTTTACGATGCACACGCTGCTAGAGCAGGATTTCAGAAACACAAGCAATTTGGAACATAAGTCAAATACCTCATGTCTATCGTTTTGCTTTTTTGTAGGCAAATTACTACAGGCCCCAGAGCAGTGACACCTGCTACCCCTGCGACTGCTTCCCATCTGGCTCCCACACGCGCACCTGTGACATGGAGACGGGACAATGTCCTTGCAAACCTGGCGTCATAGGGCGGCAGTGCAACCGCTGCGACAACCCATTTGCTGAAGTTACCGTGAAGGGCTGTGAAGGTGCCTCCTGTCCAGCGAGCGCTGCTGATCAGCCGGGCTGTAGTTGCAGGATCAGAGCCGCTAGCAGCAGGGAGATGGGGGTGCACAGCAGTGGGCATGCAGCTGCACCCTGGGACGCACATGAGCCCAAAGGGGTGGCTCCAACAGGAGCAATGGGAGCTGCAGCAGCCTAAACGTGCACCCCTCCTCCTAAGTCTGTGCCAATATGACTCATGGTGGCTGGGGAAAAAGAAAAAAGCTCATATTTCTTTAATTTTCATCAAATGGAAATACAGCAAGCTTAGGCGGGGAGAGCAAAACACTAATCCCAATTTTACTTGAAACCTGAGTTCGTCTGCCAGTGCAGCATTGTATTGCTGTGCTGCAGCTGAAGAGGCAGGAGAGAGCCCTGGCGCCTTCTGCCCACAGAGGCTGTGCCACGCACCGAGTGCCCTCTGCCTTTCTTCCCCGTCTTACCCGTGCTGCCTTTCCTCTCACCCACCCACTCTCCTGTGATCAGCACAAAGCTGCTGCAGCAGCCGTCTCGCCACAGTGTGTGGGTGAAATGAAGGGGAAACGTTTTCCCACAATAAAGGATCAGGCAGAGATAGACAGAGCCAAAATCCAGAGCCCCATAATCATCCTGAGCTCTCCTCTGCCTGTACCTGTCTGCCCACACTGCTGGATAAGGAGCAGCTGATGGGTTACAGCTTGGAAGGTGCTGCAGAGGGCAGGTATCCTACGGGGCTTGGGAATTACAAGAAGGTGCTTTAGGCAGGTTGAAATATCTTCTTGTTGTGATTTTTATCTTGTCAGAAAAATTGCATCATTTCTTTTCCTGTTTTCAGTAATTTATAATGGCTGTCCCAAAGCTTTCGAGGCTGGTATTTGGTGGCCACAGACCAAGTTTGGCCAGCCAGCTGCTGTGCCATGTCCTAAGGGATCAGTGGGTAAGTTCCCTGGGTAAAACATTCACTATTTTATCTACGTGCCTGTTAGAGGGGGAAAAAAAGAGCAAAAAATGTGAACATAGGGAATGGCATTAATTCATTGGGTCTAGAGATTAGAGCATAGCTCATGCATATCACAAGCAGAAAAGTTTAGCTAGCTGAAACTCAAGAACTGTTAAAATACATTTGGAGTATGTCGTGGTTTAACCCCAGTCGGCAACTAAGCGCCACACAGCCCTCCCCTCACTAAAGCACCCTCGCCCTCCCCTCGCCCCAGGGGGAGGGGGGAGAGAATCGAAAAAAAAGTAAAACCCATGGGTTGAGATAAAGGCAGTTTAATAGGACAGCAGAGGAAGAGAAAGTAGTAGTAGTAGTAATAATAATAGTAATAATAATAATAATGGTGATAAAAGAATATACAAAACAAGTGATGCACAATGCAATTGCTCACCACCCGCTGACCGATGCCCAGCCAGTCCCTGAGCAGCCATCGCTGCCCCCCAGCCAACTCCCCCAGTTTCTATACTGAGCATGACGTCATATGGTATGGAATAGCCCTTTGGCCAGTTTGGGTCAGCTGTCCTGGCTGTGCCCCCTCCCAGCTTCTTGTGCACCTGGCAGAGCATGGGAAGCTGAGAAGTCCTTGGCTGGTGTCAGCACTGCTTAGCAACAACTGAAACGTCAGTGTGTTATCAGCATTCTTCTCATCCTAAATCCAAACCACAGCACTATGCCAGCTGCTAGGAAGAAAATTAACTCTGTCCCAGCTGAAGCCAAGACAAAGTAGTAGCAAAAAATAAATACAAAAGTGCGGCAGATAAACACATATAAAGAACAGAAATTCTGTAGTTTCAAAAAAGCACAGTCCAATTTTCTATTTTCTGTTTACTCCATCAAGCAATTCTTGCACATGTAACTTTTAGTTTCTAGTGACTTGTACATGTTCTTTAGCGATACAGCTCCTTTGGGCAAGGATAAAATCAGGAAAATCATTAAGTGATGATTGCTTTGCTAGCATTGCAGGCTAATAAAGCTAAGAGTTACAGCAGAACATGCTTTTTTCCGCCTGACATCTTTTCTCTAACCCATAATTCAGATGGCTGAAAAATGCATTTTATAAAGCACGTGAGCTGTGTCATTTTGTACAGCAAGCAAATGACAATCTGCTTTTTCATGCATGTCTCTGAAAATGCTTATCAGATTTTTTGAAAACAGAATTCACAATCTTTTCCGAAGGCTGTTCTGCAGGAAATGAAACCTCTGTCTCATTTCTGGGCCTGGTAGTTCTCTGCTGCGAGCACTCCTCAGGCTCAATGAGTTATAAATGGTTATGTGACTTCCCCAAATATTACTGGGGGGAGGTCACTCCCTGTAGGTGTGCAGAAGATTTGTGGTCAACCAAGCCCCTGTTCTGAGGATTTTAGGAGATAGAATTGATTTTTTTTTTTAAGGTGAAGAATATTTACATTATTAAAGAGTATAAAGTTGAATTAAAATAAGTTTTCTGCACCGTTCTTGTGGTTGACCCCAGTGTCTCTTCTAGCAAATAGGCTAGGGTACTTACAGGACCTGCACGTTTTAAGTGAATTTTACAGAACATTCAAAAAAAGTAAGCTTTATAATAATGAATATTCAAACTAAGAACCTGAGGCTTAATTGTATTCACCTAATCATGGAAGAGAAATAATATAATTAAATATTGTTCAATTAATTATAATTCATATTTAGATATTAGCAATTAAATGGCTTAGACACATGCAATATGTTACGTGCAAGTTAACTAGCACAATGTAAATTTTTAATTTGATAACTTGCAATTCACTGTGAAGGATCCACGGTCAAGAATCACATTCTAAAATTATTTGACAAATAGTACAAAATAATAGGCTAAATTAAACATTAAGCTGCTCACAGACCATTCACAAGTGGCAAAAGGCAATTATATGTGTTGGCCGAAGTATTTACTGCGTGCAGTATGCGAAGGTGCTAGCATGTTTTGACATGAAGACAGCATTTATCTGGGAGGTCTTCCTGTAAAGACTATTGCACAGAAATTTCAGCAGGGATATGTTTTCAGAAATATTTAGGAAGTGCACAATCTTTCTCATATTTTGTATAAATAAATTGCTGAATCATTTGGGAATGTTAGGGCAGCGAGGCTGAGAGTGGTTGGGTAGATGTTGAAGCTTGCCTAACTTTTCTCTAAAGCCTGAGGAAAATGATTCACAAAGATTAGTAGTCTTTAGCTTTTCTTAGACAGGAATCCCAGTTTGGAAAGTGAAATGTGTGTGTAGCTCTAAGAAACTTGAAAATGTAGGAAATCTGAAAGTCTAGGATGTTTGAAATCTAAGAAAATTTACCCAGCACAATTCAAAACATTATTTACCATTAACGCTTTGTTTCCTTCAGGAAATGCGGTTCGCCATTGTAACATTGAGAAGGGCTGGCTGCCTCCTGAGCTTTTCAACTGCACCACCAGCACTTTTGTGGATCTAAAAGTCATAGTAAGCTGTGTTTTCTCATTTTTGCCTTTATTTTGTAAATGATCATCAGTTCAGACTCCAGTTTGATATCCCTGCACTCCATCTTTTGACTGAGTCCTTGAACCCCCTCGTTTCCCATCAGGACCCTTGTGCTTTTCTGGCTGTCAGTTACATTTTCCATTGAGTTGTCCTGTCAACCCTTTCTCAAGGCAAACATGATTTTGATCAAACAACTCCTTTGTGACAAAAATCCCTAAATGATGGTTGTCTTTGTAACTAGAATGAAAAAAAAAAAGATACATCATTGGGTTTTTTCTTCCTTCTTGTCTGTGATTCAGAATGAGAAGTTACACCACAATGAGACCAAGTTGGATGGAGACAAAACCATACAGATTGTGAGAGCACTGCAGAATGCCACCAAATACACACACAGCTTGTATGGGAATGATGTGAGGACAGCTTACCAGATGATGATCCGGGTCCTCCAGTATGAGAGCCAGCAGCAAGGGTTTGACTTGTCAGCCACAAGGGATGTGGAATTCAATGAAGTAAGAGAGATACTACGTACTGTGCTGAGCCTTTACAGTTCCTCTTAAAAGTTTTATGGCAATGGCTAATTAAATTTGTCTTTGACCAAGGTGGAGCGAATATCATGTAACTGCTTAATCTGTTTCACAAATGAGTCAGTCTTCTCAATTTAGAATGGAAAGTGGGTTATGCAAGTGTGTATGCACACACATATGTGTGTGTAATACAAATATCGTAAAAAGTGCTGTTATAATAAATATCATCACAGTAACAACCAAAAGCAAAAATCCCTAAATGAAAAAAAATAATCAAGCTGATGTGTTATTCCTGGATAAAATAGCTTTGTGTACCATATTCAATTTTTTTGGAAAACCTGCCTGATGTGATCATTTTCGTTTAAATGTGCAGTGAACTAACTCTGAGCCAGTTACTGACTCTGAAAGTTTCGTATAATTCAGTTTGGAAACACTTGAGTCATATTTATTAAAGAGTTGGTACATTGAAAGGTTGACATTTTAAGTGATGCAGGCACATACAAAAATACATGCCAGAGGACTTCTGCTAGTCAAAGCATTCATGAAAGACCCAGTTATTACCAAAGACCTGACCAGGTCTAGAGAACAAGCTGTAGCACCCTCCCTGTCTAGGGGAGACACATAGTTGTGGTGGAAAAATGTGAGATGTGGAGGAAGTTGGGAGTTTTCTGTGGTCTGAAAACGTGAAGGTTGGATGACCCATGTCAGGCTCGTAGAACTCTCCTTGTTCCCATGTGTGCTGTGGGAACTGCTGTCCATGCTTGCCAGTACTATTTCCAAGATCCTGACTATGGCACAGCACAGAGTCCAAGCTAAAACATCCTGCTGGACCTGTGCTAGCAGAGCCCGGAGCTCAGGCACCAGCATAGGGATGCTGGAACAACCCTCCATGGGCCAAGACTGGCCTCTGTGCTGGCCAAAGGTGGTCTGGCTCCCTTTGAAGGTGTGCTACACCCGGCTCACTGCTCACAGTACTCCAGGAGGACCAGCCAGGTCAGGCAGACTTTGGGGTGGACTTGGAGACCCTGTGCAAGACCAAGCTGCACCAGAAGAGGACACCCCTGGGGAGGTGGGAGCAGGAGGAAATGTGACTGCAAAAATTCCTCAGTGTCTTGGGCTGTACAGTCAACAGAGAGTGGAGAACTTCTGAAATATTGAACATTTTGGATCCACCTGAATTTGAGAGATTCAGTTTTTCCTTTCCTAAGGAGACACTGTGCTGACAAACTTGTACCTGAGGGCTGTGGAGTGAATGAATTCCCCCTTTCAGGTCTGGAGAAGGAACTTTGGTTTTAGCATGTTTTGTTAAGTAAAATTAAGAACACTAAGCAAAAAAAGTGGTTTGGAAACCTCTGCTTTAATTTATTACTTTCTGCACTTGGCACTGAAACTCATACAGATGATGTTTTCAAGAACTCCCTAAATATTTTTAGGATAGGTCAGGGATTTGAAAACTAATCAGTAAAGCTCAGGAGGTAACATCCTAGGCTGAGGAGCACAAGGGGAGAAGGCATTTATTTTTTTATAGTCTCAGGTAAAAGCCTGAAAAACAGATAATTGAAAAAACATAAATAATGTTCACAAACACTGAGGAGGCCTGGTACCAAGTACAGCATGTGTCTTTTGTGTTCCCGGGGAACCATGTAGTGCTTCTCGCCCTAAATAAAGGTAGTCATACTGGCAGCTCCTTTTATCTCAGATACACACCCTGCAACCTTAGACAATACTTAGACAATATAGCATCTTCCCCGTCTGCTTCTAAATGAAGGGTTATGTGTATCCAAATATTTGCCTTGTCTATTCTAGAGCTTGAGGTGATTAATTCCTACCATCATTTATGCAAATTTTACCTTAGTTAGGAATTAGGTTTTGACACAACAGTGTGGTTCGTATGTACACCAAGGTGAAAACTTTCTTAGCACCTTTCCTATTTAAGCCATTTAACACTCTCTTTTGCAGTCTTCTTCCATTCAGGCTGAGGGTCCCTTTGGATATTCTTGTAAGAAAGGGTAAAAAGGGCAGGTGCTCAGTTAGAACTTCCGTTTTAACACCATTTGTAAACAACATGAAAATGGGGAGAGAACAACATAATTTAAGTTTTGTTATGTGTCTTCAGGTTTGTATATGCAAGTTAATATTTGCTCTCGTCATTCTTCACCATGTAAGTTGTCCTAGTTATCCACGAATCAACAAAGTAAAAAAAAAATCAAAATAAAAGAGAAGGCGATATTGCTATCTATAGCTTTCTTTTAATTTTTAACATATCACATTATTTTGATTTCTCTGGGGGAGTTCTTCAGTGTACATACCAAGCACTCTGCTTTTCTTGTCTCTCATCTCTCCAAGACAAATAAAATATGGTTAGGTTTTCCTTCCGCATTTTCTTGCTAGGTTTGCTGTCTTAAATGGGAAAGAAAGTAGGCAGTTCTCTTATAGCCTCCAATTTTGGCTTACTTTGCTCATAAAAAGTTTGGAGGGATTTGCTTTATGTAACAAAAAAACCTCAGGGTGAGTAACTGGTGTGCATATTTTCATAAGGCTGCTGTAGAACATGCCTGCATTAAAATATTTCATTATACACTCACCTGAGGCAGTAATGGGAGTCATTTTCAATATTCCTCACTTGAAACCCATCGCTTTGTTTGCCTCACAATTTACACTTGTGCTTTGCTTCTCAGAATATTATCAAAGTGGGTAGTGCTCTACTGGACCCCAGCAACAAGGAGCACTGGGAGCAAATTCAGCGAACGGAGGGTGGCACCGCTCACCTGCTCAGGCACTACGAGGAGTATTTCAACAACGTGGCCCAGAACATGAAGAAAACCTACATGAGACCTTTTGTCATTGTTACCACTAACATGAGTGAGTATCTGTGGTGAAAACTGCCATTTTGTATTAGAGCTTTAAAAATGTGCTAGATAGAGGTGCTAGCTATTTGTTTTAATAGTACCCACTGAGAAACAACATACTTGGATTTTCTAAGCTAATCAGCGCATTCATTTCAAGTCAATTGAACCTTGATCCGTATCTCTCAGTTGCCATGGGGACCTCCTGGGAGATGTCTGATCTGTTTTCCCTCTGGGCCGTGCCACTGCTCCATGTGGCATTTTGTTGCAGCCACAGTAGTGCACAGATGGTAGGAAGGACAAAGTTTGTGTATAATGCCTTTTGAGACCACCTAGCATAGTTGAACGTAAGTACATCTTGTTTTTGAATGAATCACCCCACCACCACCTGAAGAATTACTGCAGTACAAGAAAAAAACCCTACTATTGATCATATACCTCCGATTTTCACATGCTTTCCTACCCTGGAACCTATCCAGAAAATCATCTTCTGTAGAAATTCCTATGCTGCAAGGTATTTTCTCAGAATCACCCATCCAAGCCTTCAAACACACTCCCAGCCTTGCAAAACCTGTCATCAGAGCAAAATCCTTGGGGTCCAAAATATCCAGAATGGGTCTAATCTGAGAAGGAAGCATCAGACATACCCAGATATTTTCCCCACCTATCACAGTAAATGCCTCCTCTAGCAAGCAAATAGCAGTTCCAGCACTTGCAGGACTGTGATGTACTTCACAGATGTCCCCGCGGTACACATGCAAGTGAAGCACAGCAACCACAGCCTGGTTGGCCTCTTTACCCATTTTCTCCCCTGCCCTCTCTGTTTCATTTTCTCCCCAGGTACCAACAGTCTGAGCTGATCAGGTGTTGGTGATAGTCCTGCTCTGAGCGGGAGGTGAGACTGAGTTGAGTGACCTTCAGAGGTCCCTGCCAAGCAGTATTGCTATCTGGTTTTTATTTCAGACCTGAAGAAGGGCTTATGTGCCCAAAAGCTTGTCTTACTTTCCCAGCTACACCCATTGGTCTAAGAAGTGAATTTACGTTTGCCTACAAACCTTGTCCTGAGAGTGCTTCATGTCCACAGTCCCAGGGGCATAAAAAGCAAAGGCATGAGACAGTCAAGCTACAAAGTTTATAAAGTCCTGCATCAGCTCCAGGAGGAGCAGATTATTGTTGAACTAAGCCAAAGTGAAACACTTTGATTTCTGTTTAATAAACCAAAACTGAAATATTTCCTTTTGATTCAGGACTATTAGAATCAAAATATTTTTATCTTCACACTCAGAAAAAAGTATGCTCAGCGTTTTAACCCAACTGAACTGAGATGAAAACAAAATCCAGAATTTCTTGCAGGTTGTAAATCATGACTTTTTTCAACGAGCTCTTCCTGAGTAAAAAGGCATGAGCTTGGGAGGGATGAGGCAACTCTGGCCTGAAAGGGGTCTGTTTTCTTTTGAACAGTTTTTCCAGGTGAACATGGTGTTAATGGAGTTTCCTAATGGCTCATCTGGGAGTTATTTAGAGACTAGGAAAGGAATGGGAATTTGCAGATCTTAACTTGGATATTTCTTCATACAGAAACTTGCAGTGGATCACAGCTTTCGGTGTAGGGTTACCCCCAGGACTTCCAGCTTCTCACTTTTATTAGAACATCTAAATTGGCACTCAATGACTTCTCTTAAATGGGAAAGGTCAAGCCAACTCAGCTGCTTTTAAATATTTTGGCAGTTAGACAACAGGCAGAGGTGATGAGTTGAGCCAGAGAGGAACTGTTAGTGTAGTGGAAGGAGAACTGGAGGACTAAGGAGTAGTCCCAGGTAAAATCCAGGTTATTTTCTTTGCTTAGCTGACTTTGCAATTTAACAGATGCAGAAGCAGCGTATTTCTGAAGCAGCAGATTTAGCCTTCCCTACAAGAAGCTAGTCTGAAATTGGAACATGCCATTTCTATATATCCAGTGCTTGTGGTAGTGTTTTCACAGTATGAGATACTGTATTGTGAGTTCCTTTCCACTGCCTATGCAAAATAAATTTGTAATTTGATAAATGTAACATAATGCTGAAACATAACCCTTTAGTTGTCACTGAAAGTATTGAGAGAAATTAGATTTGACTTTATATTTTGGGATTTAAATTTCTTCTCTGTGTTATGCAGATATTTTAACCTTTCAATCATGTTTCATTCTGTTGCAATATCGTATTTGAAAGCATTGAAGTTAATTTTATGGGAAACTTTTTCCCCCCCTAGTTATTGCTGTTGACATCTTTGACAAGTCTAATTTCACGGGAGCTAGAATACCACGATTTCATGAGATTAAAGAAGATTATCCAAAAGATCTGGAGTCATCTGTTGTCTTCCCTGATACTTTGTTCAGGCCTTCAGACAGGAAAGGTAAAACTCTTCTGCTGCTGTTCAGAGGGCAGTTTTGACTAGCTCCCAAGGAACGAGATTAATCCTCACGAAGTGGTGTGGTACTAGGGTGAGAGCGGGGCAACTGTCTACACAAGCGAACATTATTTAGGGATGGAGCAGCTGTGCATACTTCTGAGGCATTTTGCCTGCCGGCAGCGACGGAAAGCATGGGGGGCTGCGTAACTGGCTGTACCTGTCTGTCAGGTCTCAGTCGTGGCCCCTTGAACCACCCTGTCAATGCGGGAGAAATGCTCTGCCTCTGTTCCCACCAGGATGGGATGGCTGCCTAGAGCCTGCAGCCCCACGGCCACCTTCCCTCAGTCCCTGCAGAGATGGAGGGAGGTGGTGTGAGAGATGGAGAATCCAAACCTGGGAGCAGAGCTGTGTTATCAGAACCTGACAGCAAATAAAAAGTCTTGAGCTGCGCAGGGAGGTGGGTGCTGAGGGAGAATACATGGGCAAGTGCCTGCTTCCCAGTGTCTCTGAGGTACCCAGGGATGGCTGAGAGGAACCGCAAGTTACCTTGGCAAAGAAAGAGAGAGAGGGTAGCCCAAAGTGCAATAATTATACACGTATCATGGCTGAATATCCTCCAAATGGGGAAATAGTAACATTTATGAAGATAACACATAATAATGAATAAGCTAATACATCTTTATGACTTTTTCCTCAGAAAATAGGGCACCTGTTTGTATGACTTGTATATTTTCTGTAAGGAAAAAGGGAATGTGAATTTTAAGACATACTGCCAAAATTGAAAGCTCATTATATGACAGAATTAGCAGAGAGAAATCCCATGTGACCAGTTGTGTTTATAACACTAGCTTTGCCGTATATAAAAGTACATGCAATTTAGTAGCATGTATATTGTTTCAATGTTCTCCTTAAATCACGCACAGAGTATTTATATACTTCTGGATCTTCTAGCTTAGAAATGGCTTATTTTCTAGCTAGACTAAATGGTTATTCATGGTTCTATGGTTATTTGATTAAAAATTTTATTAAAAATACTAAATATAATGCTAATGTTATAAGCCTAGACTTATAACAACAGTAACATTTCTGTATCATTGCAAAGCAAAATTAGCAGTTTAAATGATGTCTCCAAAGTTGTGTGGAAATAATATAATATTTGTGTTAATTCCATAGCAGTGCCTACAATGAAGCCTTCAAATCAAAAATTATCCTCTAAGGTGAACAGTGATGCACTAAGTGCATTTACAAAGAGAAAGAAGCGACACCCAGATGACTCAACACATCATACTGTTGCCATGGTCGTTATATACCGATCCCTGGGACACCTCCTGCCTGAAAACTATGATCCTGACCGAAGAAGCTTGAGGTAAACTTCAGACCTATTTGTGAATTGTGCACATGCCTTCTTCCACTTGCTCTGACTGCACAGGGAAGGCAGAGCTGCTTTTATAATGACCGAACGTCATCTGTGCTGTAGTTGTCACTGCAATACTGTCTCTTGTCCTCCTCTGGCACACTGTGGGAGAATAACCACATCAGTAGTGCCAGCAACTTTTGGAAACACAGCTGTGTGGAAGTCTGATGGTGCATCTACTTCATTTTCTGAGTGGAAGCTACTGGAAATCTTTTATTTGCAGAACCTACCAAATCAGTGCTTTGCATTTTAACTTTTAGATCATTTTTCAATTTTTCTCCTTCTGCAGGTTGCCAAATCGCCCTATTATTAACACACCTGTAGTGAGCACAGCCATCCACAGTGACGGGGAGCTTCCTCCCAACCTGATGGAAAAGCCCATTATAGTGGAGTATGCCATGCTGGAAACGGAGGAGAGAACGAAGCCCGTCTGTGTCTTCTGGAATCACTCCATCACGTGTGTATCCTGCTTGCTTTAGGCCTGTGTGTGGCAACTGTCTCAGTAGCAGAGAAGCTCCACTCAGGAGGATAATTCTGGAGGAAAATCCTTTTTACGCAGTTTATTCAACTGGCAACTGATTCCTGGTGGAATAGAGCCACGTAATGACTTCCTACCAACCTGAGAAAAATGAAAATAATGATCATAACTCCTCAAACAAAGGATTAGCCATGTGGTTTCTAACAAACACAGCGCCATCATGTCTTTCTGCAGGGTTCATTTTCACCCAGCAGTAGTAACTCACAATTTCCTTCTATTTGCTCATGTTTTTTGCCCACAGACGTGTATCTGGACAGGCACAGTCCTACTCCAGTGCCTAAATTCATGGCTTGTCTGAGGTCCCTAAGTCAGGACTCTCATTGCCCAATGCCTTCTTTTAAGGCAGGCATCTCCAGGAGATGATTCAGTTCTTACATGGGCTGAATCTTCTGTTACACTCCAGTGACTATGGGCAGAGTACATGGCCAGCAGGCACTGACCCTTGATGCCTTAGCCAGGGCCAGTGCAAAAAATTATAAAAACAAGTCTTCATGTTGGTAAAAAGGAGGACTGAGGTTTTGCAGATAAAATTATATGAGTAGAGATTATAAATTTTTGAATCTCAAATTATTTAATCAAAAGTCAACCCAGAGACAGTTGCACTGATAAGAAGCAACTTACCTTTCATTCCATCAGCTATTGTGGATTTGTTTTCATTTGTTTTAGTGGAAAACTGGAGGGAGAGGAAATACCTTCTTTGGGACCTTAGACCTCTTCCCGTTGTTAGGAAGCAATCCTAATACATAAGCAGAACATAAGCAAGGAGTATTTGACTCCCTAGGAGGGAAGTGTGAGGAAAAAGATGAAATATTCTGAAAATGGCTCATTTAGGTCTTTTGTATTCAGTAAAGTTAAAGATACAGACTATTTTTCTTGAAAATGTGAAAAATGTTAAGAATTGTATATGCTTGTACGTGTTTTGTTGTGTTTATGGCATTGTGGAAACAGCACAGTCCTGTTGGAGATATTTCAAGAGTGTGGATAAAACAAAAGAAAATGTGTTGAGAGGTAACTACATGCTCTGCATGTTATGATTTCACTTACATATATAATGCAATTTTCAACCATAAAACCAGGTATATAGTGAGAGGATGATACTGTCTGCCCAGGGTAAGAGGAATAGCTGTTACTCATTTCCTAATGATTCAAAAACTCTAGTAAACCTATGGAAAAATCCATTAAAAGGCAATATCCTGTGCTGGAAGTAAAAGAGCAAACTAACCTAGGAAATGTTTGCCTCCTAGTCAAAAGCTTCAGGAGATTATATCATTGAAAGGATCGAAGAGGCAACAGAAATCTGTTATGTTAGCAATAATAAACTACTCTGTTTGCCTGCATGTAAAGTAGTGTAATTGCCGCTATGTACAGATGATTCTGCCAACCATGAGAGAATGGCAGGTCCTTTTTCATAAATTTTTAAACATTGTATGGGCTTGAATAACTCATTAGCTCTAAAGTGATTCATCTATTAGCTATTTGCTGGCAACTTCAATGGCATTGTTGTCTGTGTTACATCTTCCTACAGCCACAGTTAAAAAGCAGCTCTTAAACTGCATGTAACAATGGAGTTTTTCAAAAATGAGTACTTTTCAAGAGAAAGTGATATTAAAACTGTTTAACAAATATTTTATTGCTGAATGAAAAAAATCTCCTGTAATATCTAATTAAAAACTCTTGCAGTAACAACAAGAGTATTTTTATTGCTCATTGACTTCGGAATAGAATAATTAATATTGATGCAAAATAATTTCTGAAGTCACTGGAGTTAACCAAGGCTGAACAGGGAACAATTTTTAAGGGAGCAATTTCTCCCCAATGTTAATACAAGACATCTCCTGATAGAAAATATTGTTTACTGTTTTTAACCTATTCTTGTCTACTTTTTAGAGGAACACTATGATAAAATCATATTACTGCTGAAAGATATTTCATATAAGAGTTTTGCAAGCAGTATCTAAATCTAGGGAAATAGAGATGACTCAAAAACATGTGTGTCTCTGTGGGTTTTTTTACCTTTGTTACAGCCAGTTTGCTCTGTGCAATCACTTCCCCATATTGCTTGTGTTGTCACTGACCCAAAAGCAAAGTTTTTTTTTAAAAAACTCAAAACAATTTGTTATAAAACCACAAAATTTGGCCAGCAAAGCCAGGTGTCATATCAGAAACTACTTCAACTGAAGGCTTTTTAAGTTGATTATATTGTTTCAGGCAGGTGACAGCTATAAATATTTCTGTCTTGGTACTTACAGTCCTCTTTAGTTGCGGAGCTAGAGCTGCAATAGCAGCAGGAGGCGAGGGGAGATCAGAGGACGGCTCTCAGAAATGCCTTTTTTTCCCAGCAGGATTGGTGGGACAGGTGCCTGGTCCTCCAGAGGATGTGAGCTGTTTTCCAGAAACCAGAGCCATATCGCTTGCCAGTGCAACCATATAACCAGCTTTGCTGTCCTGATGGACATTTCGAAACGAGAGGTGGGTGATGCCAGACTCATGATTTTCAAGGGCTTTGGTTTTCAAGAGCTTTGATTCAGATCTTGAGCTTGAGCTTTGAACATGACTCAGAGCATCATCAGCAGATCGATCCCATGTTGCAGTGTGTCAGGAACACGTTGCCCCATGCCTGACAGCACCCGCCGTTGGGTCTGCTGAAAGGAGCTTCTTACCTGGTTGGTGCACGGTGTAGCCAGCAATGTAGAACTGTGCCAGACTGTGCTGCAGAGAGCTGGGCAGAGAAGGGAGTGAGACAAGGATTACAGACACATGGTAGTGGTGGCATCACTTGATATTAGGTCCATCTAGAATTACAATAGCAGGGACAATGACATAAACACCATAGGTTTTTCAGCATCTCGGGGTAGCCTCAACAGGGGAAGTCCAGCATCAAATTCACTGGGATTGTTGCTTAACTCTTCTCCCTCTGGGTACTGCCCATACACACTCAACATGTTGAGTGACTTAAGAGGTGGCATCGTCCACTCCCGTTGGTCCTAAAGCATATCTGTACATTGGCTCAGAAGTAATAAAAACATTGACTTTCCAAGTAGTAGATTCGATTGGAGGAGAAGGAATGAAAAACTCCCAGAGGTCCTGTGGGTCTGTCTTTCTACAGAATGGGGAGGTGCTTCCTCTGAAGATCGTCACTTACACAACCGTATCCATCTCGCTGGTGGCTTTGCTGATGACCTTCATACTGCTGGTCCTGATCCGCACACTACGTTCCAACTTGCACAGTATCCACAAAAACCTGGTGGCTGCCCTTTTCTTCTCTGAGCTCGTCTTTCTTATTGGAATCAACCAGACTGAAAACCCGGTAAGAGTTACTCTTATTGCTTAGTGCTTATTGCTAGAGTTGTTGTCAAGCTTTAAATCGGGGTTTATACTGCGACTTTTGCCTGCTCCCATCTGCTTCACTTTCTCTTCTTTTTTACTTCTGCTTGGCCTCAACAGTCATTTGAAAAACATCAGACTTTTAATATATTCTTGTGTGTTTTAATATTAATAGCAATGCAAGGAGATAGGACTATATCTTATTTTCAGAGAACAGATGACAGCAGCCCTGTTGAAGGCTTATCCCAGGAACTGAACCCTGAGTATTGATTTCTTTGTTCCTTTCCATCAGTATGTTTTCTGTCTTGCTTTGTCTGTTCAGTAGGAGGCTCTCCAGTTTCTCCTGCAGCAGGTACCTCACAAGCCCAAATGACTCCTGGTGTTGACTGGTAGGTCAACTATGTGTTGCTGTGCAGGTGCTAATATGCATGTTGCGCACCCACTATGGCCATTCTGGAGAAGCCACTTGCCAGGCATGGGACAGCTTGCTACATCCAAGAATTAGTAGGAAACCTGTCGTTTTGCTTTGTGCCTTCCAGCCACAGTGATTGTTGGCTTCAGCCCATCATATCTGTTGCCAAAGCTTAGTGCAGGCACCTCCAGCATTGTGCATGTCAAGAAACACAAACTATGAATGGACTGAATATGAGATATATGCCACACATGAAGTGTGTATGTTCTGTACCTAGGACCTCATCGCTATCTTAACTACGCAGCGTGATATGTAGTATTGCTGCTAATTCTTAGTAGCATCCATCTCAAAAGCATTGGTTACCATGCAGTCAGGTAGGAGACAAGCAGGCAGGGGTTCCAGCACTGCCAAGCTTCACAGTCGCCTCTACCAGTCAGTAGACAGATGGGGAATGACATGCAATAAAAAGTATGTCCTTAACAGATATGAAGAATATTCAAAATGTTAGTGTAGGGATTATCTGAACACCCTGAAGAAGAGAATTTCTATTCTAGAAATCCTTTACTGTACATGTTTCAATCTAAATTTTGAGAGGGAAGTACAATCTTGAGATGAAAACACAAAAAAAAAAATTAACCACGCTGATTCCACATTGTCCAAGCAGCAGAAAAGGGAGAAAATGCCTACATTGAATGGTATCATCACCATTATGGTAATGACACCATTGTGCCTGACCATGTAGCCTCACTTACTATATGACTGAAGCCTAAATAGTCACCCTGGATTCTGATATCCATTTGAGCTATAACATGCATTTTAGAAAGTATCTGACCTTGACTTACGGATTTGGTGTGATGGCAGAGTCCCTTACCTCTGTTGGTGTAAGGTGTCATAGTGTCTCATCCCAGTTAAACATGCTGTCAGATTTTGTCTAATTTCAACTTCCAGTAACTGGGTGCTGTCAAGACCTTTTCCTAGTAAATTTGAGAGACCTCTCCTATAAAAATTGTCTTCTCAGGAAGCCTCTGTTCAATAGTATTTCTTTTGGAAAACTAAATAAAATTAAGCTGCTTAAATTCTTCAATTTCTAAGATTCAGGTTATTCTGTTGCCTTTTTTCTGGGCTTTCTTCCCCCACTTCACCTTTTAGAAAATCATGAATGCTAAACTGGATGAAGCTTACCAGCTGGTAGTGTCACTTCCAGTCCTGTATTCCGATATTCCACCGCACCAGGAACTCTAGTTATCTGCTGCTACAGTGAGGTCTTCTGCAGTGACCTGCCCTCTGGGATATGGTCTCGCATCCTGTGTGACCCATGTTGTCTTTATACGAGTTTGCATATTAAAATAACTTTGCCCAAATGAACTCACCTTGCCAACTGATCCACAGTACTCTGTGTAACTTGACCTTTCCCATGCCTTCTTGAGCACACCACTCATTTTTCACTGCATTTCACTAGCGGGGAGTTTATACGCTTTCAGTTCTCCAACATGAATACTGAGGAGCAGGGGGGCCAATCCCACATCCCTGCAGGATCTTACCAAAAATTGTGCTGTAAATGATGGCTCCTCATTTCCAGATTCCTTTCATAGTATCATGAAGCACCAAGCAGAGGTTTATAAGAGTAGTAAACCAGTTCATTACAGCAATACCACAAATACTAATGGTCGTACTTGGTGGGATTGTTCTCTTTTGCTCCTTCTCATTTTCATGCTTTGGGGCTCATGGTGTGATCATGTCTGTTACCAGGACTCAATGAAGCACCCCAAGCTTTTAACCCATTTACAAAGACCTTTAAGTTACAGAATATACTTCATACGGCGGAAAGCCACTCCTTACAGCCTACCCAGTCAATTTGAGAAGTTAGGAGGGCTGTAAGCCATGTCTTGCTTGAGACAATTATTCATCTGTCTGTATGGAATGAGAGTTGTCTAACGAGTCATGCACTGATGAACATAAAGAGGGAAAGAATGCTGGAGCACAAATAATGCTGCACTGCTTGGCACCCAGCCTGGCTTTTATGGGTTTCTGTAAATTAACAGTCACATTTCTGGGCGAGGTTTTAATCTTTCCCTGGACTATTGATAGAAAGTGATTTATTTTCTTTCTTTTTTCTTACCTGAAACATTACCTGAAAAAGGTAATGTTCAGGGCAGCAGTCTATTCATATGCATGTGCCAGTAGGAACAAAAAAAGCCCTGCTTACATAGAGAGAAGAAAGGTCTTTTATTTGGTGAGCTACATTTTCAATAACACTTGGTGTTATAATAAAGCTGATGCAGTAAGTGAATCCAGAAAGTTGGCGGTCTTTGTATGATTCCTTCACTAGGCAAAGTTAAACAGGGAAATGTACATTTCTGAGTATTATACCATGAAAAAACACTAAAACGTCATGCCAAAATCTGAAAGCAGGGTCAGTGCTGCATGAGAACAAAAGGATCCAAAACACAATATAAAACATTTTGAAACAAAAGTTGGTTACACAAAGTGCTCTTAATTCAAGCTTATCAACAGATCCTTGGCAAAATCCTTTGCTTTGCTTCTGAAAGGAGAAGGTTAATTGTGGATTTCAATTCAGGTGTTGGATGCTTATGGTCATTCCTGTTTTCACCCATCAAACAAACCATTAAGTTACGAGGGAAAGCTGGTTAGCAGATATTACAGAAATGCAAGTCTATGAAGGTCAGAGGTTTCAAGGTGGCCATTTGGTCACAAAGATGACTTCAGCTACCAGTTTGCCCACTGTAGCTGTTTCTCCTAGTCACGCTAAGGACTCAGTCTCTTTGGTTTCAGCAGGTCCTTCATTTCTGCAGCGCTCAGCCTGGCAGAGCTGAGTGGTCCGCCTTGTACTGCTGACATTGGATAAAAACCAAATCCAGACCTGGGACTGGAAGCTCCAGATCCCCTTATTCCTAGCCGAAGACACGAGCTACCCAGTCAGCACTAGCCTGCTTTCTGCTTGTCCTCATGACTTCTGTGCCTGACTGCAAGTAGCACAGCCTCAAGAGAAGGGTAGAGCTGAGCATTTCTAGATCCAGAATATGCTACAGCCTGGCGGTTAGGGCTGTTTTCTGCAGTGGATGAGAAGGGGGTTAACGCCCCTGCTCAAGCCAGGTAGGGTCTAGAAGCCACTCTCCCACTTTGTAGTTAAATACTCTGATTTTGACATTAGATAAAAGGTTGATTCCAGTTTTTGGATTTGTCTGCAGAGTAGGTGGTGATCTACTTCTGGCTGCATCGTTTTAGTCCAGTGATAACAGCCAGGCATCCTCCATGACTTGTTGAAGTATAGATGTGCAAGGTCAGAGAAGGGCAGAGCTGCAAGGACAAAAGAGACAGCCACTGCCTTACTCCGTGGATGCATCCACGCTTTTGCTTCTCGATTTTTTTTTAAAGAGAGTCCCAGAAAAGGAGCTGTAGATGGAACAGACTTTTTCAGACCTATGACACAATCACATAGGCGCAAAATGGTCTGCTGATCTTATGCTAGATCATAAGATCAGGTCAAATTTTGCCTATTTGTGAGACAGACATTTCATTTAATTGATAAGAAAATTCCTCAAAGAAAGTCTGGATTTCTTTGGTTAAGGTCTATAGATCATCTGTTGCTCATGTTCAGCATGTTCACTTTTGCTGGGCTGAAGCTTCATGGATTTCTGTCCCCAGAAGTGAAGTTTTTCAGAACAAGAAGGACTTCCTCAGGGACTGGTCCTAAACTGAAGACCTAAGATCTGTCTCACACCTCTCCTCCACCTCTGCCAAACACAAAGATAGTTTCTTTGTACTTTTTTGTCTACTAATATCAGGCACAAAACATGGTCTACTTTAAGACAAAACAAAACTGTACCAAAATAGCACACTTCCTTGAAGAGAGAGATATCTCTTTCTGGAAAGAATGAAGTAGCAGAAAAACGCATAGGATGGCCCTTGATGTGGAAATGGGAGACACCGAGTCAGTGCAGGGCTGAAGGTGGCTGTTCTCAGGAGCAATTTGTTGGCTTTGCAGTGAGACCGGTTTAGCTGATGCAGTTAAACACACTGTGGCTGAATTCAGTGTAGTGGCATTGCGCGGGCAAGACTCATACATGAGGCAGGGCAGAGGGTCTGCAGCTTCCGTAGGAGCATCCCCACCTCCTGCTCTGCACCAGGAGAAAGAGTCGGGCGCTCTGTGAGCCCTGCCCCTCCTGCGAGCAGAAGGAATTCAATCGGAATAGCCAAAATCCTCACCTGTGCAGCAAATATGCACAGAGAAATTAACCACAGAATGTGGAGGGCAAGGGCAGTGACCAAAAGCATGTTGGGTTGATAGGGTAAAGCCAAACCAGACTCAGAACAGGCCACATAATTTTTTTTTAAAAAAAAAAAAGCTTTCACCATATGAACAGCTTTTCTGCAACTCTGAAAAACTTAATTAATAGCAGTATATCTGTTCTGCCAAAACCTTTTTATTACATTTGCCTTTAGCTGCACGGGGGAGCTGGTGACTCACCAGGTTGTGATTCAGAAGAGCAACTCTAATTTCCCTGCCCTTTCCCTTCTGCAGTTTGTGTGTACCGTGATTGCCATCCTTCTGCATTATTTCTACATGAGCACCTTTGCATGGATGTTCGTGGAGCAGCTCCACATCTACCGGATGCTGACTGAAGTGAGGAACATCAACTTTGGGCACATGCGTTTCTACTACGTCGTTGGCTGGGGCATTCCTGCCATCATAACAGGTACCCTCAACCACCCTAAAACAGCTTCGTTTCCCTTCCCTGCCATCTTCACTGGCCAGATTCAGGAAAGTTACCCCATCCAAGACAGCTGTGGGTGCACTCAACTACTGCTGTCACTTCAGTGTTTTCCTGAACAAGAGCAACATCAAATCATGTCTAGCAGAAGTCAGCCTGAATTTCGCAGATCTGTGTACCAAATGTCTGTTGCTCCAGTTGAAGTGATATTGAGGGGTTTATAATAACATAAACATAATTACACCCAGATTAAAACAGGACTTGATAACATTGCTTGAGAATAACAGTATTTTCATTTTAACAACTTTGCCTGTAGCCTTCAGAAATTTTCCTTCCCTGTGCTGCTACCTCAGGATATGGACACACAGTCTCTCGGGGAGGTAGCTGCAGTGGCTTCAGCCGCGATGCTGCCCACAGGGCATTACTGCCCTTCGCTGGACGTTCCCGTTGCCTACCGTCAACCAGCAGTAAATACTCCCTGAAGGGGATTTCAGCAGTTCTGTTTTACTTGGCATAAAAATGAGCTGGGAATACTCAAGCAGCCTCTTACTTTTTTTCAGATACAAAGGCAATAACTTCCAGTTGAGGAAAAGTAATGAAAAGCTGGAGGCAGTAGTCTTTTAAACTGTTCCAGGGTGATCCACAGGAGCACATCTATCTCCGCCCTCACCATGCCTATTTTTGCAATCAGACATTTCCAGCGCTATCCTAAGCACATGGCGCTGCGTTAATTCAGGCAGACAGCTCCTCGGGAAGTGCGCTTCGCAGAACAGTTGGAGCGGGGTTTTTTGGTTCAACTATTTCAGCATGTATCTATTGCCATATGGGAGATCAGATCATAGGCAGACAGTTAAATTTTATCCAATTACTTTTATTTTTACAGATAGCAACATAGTGTCAGCAACAGCAGAGGTTTAGATGTCTCTCAGATCAAACAAATAGCTATCACTCATACACACTTGGAAAAATACTGTGGAACAAGTCAGAATTTTAGAAATATATGGGGCTTTTTCCTATGTGACTTAAGAAAGTGAAATACAGAAACGTAACGTAGGTTAGTACAGGTTAGCTTTCATTCTGGAGAGCTGGTAAGTTTTTTCCATATCACCTTGTGCATAAATAATTTCCACTTCTGTCAATTTATCCAGAACAGAGTGGAAGGTACAGCCCAGAAGGCTCTGCCACTCTAGACATCTCTCTGACACTTTCAATAGAAATCGTCCTTGAACTTCTAAAACATTTCAGACCTGTGTAACTTTTATCACTACATACAGGACTACTGCAATCTGTTTAGGAATGTTTAAGTGCCATCAGGTAGTTGGCAGCATCATCTCTGGTACAAAAGAAGTGTTATCATTAAACAGCAGTAAACAATTTGTGTTTCAGAAGACATAACTCTTTAGAAGAATTTTATCAAAAGGATTTTCTGTTTCATGTTTAGTTTCTCTCCTGAATTTTAAATTAATTCAGAACTTCTCAACAGCAGTATTACGCAATTAAATATTACGAGTACACCATTTTTACATTTTTCTACTTAGATATTGTTCTCTGTGATACAGAACTATTTTGCACTTTTTGAGTTACGGTTCCAGGTTGTCTCCTCTAATTTAAACTCTGAATCTACTAAATTTGCAGTTCATTTAAATGGGAAGTCAGATCCCTCTTACTGAGCAAGTCAGAGGATTTTGTGAAACGAAGGATAAAGAAAACTAAGCCTTTAGTTTGCCCTTCCAGGTTTAGAAATCATCTGAAGAGAAAATTATTTCATCATAAATAGCGCAATGTGGGATTTCTTGCCCCTGGAAAACTTTGTTACTGTACATATTTTAAAAAAGCTTCTTTTATAAATCTTAAATTTTACTATCTAAACAGTAAAAAGGTTCCAACTTCATAATGTGATCTTAAATGCAATTTCTTTTAAACTGCTTTATGAGAGAAGGATTGTGTATGTTTCTTAATACTGGAAGAGTCTAGATATGGGAAGGGATTTTAGTGTTGGACATCCAAAGGACTTTTTTGTTTTATTTGAAAGATAAATATCTAGCCCATTTCATCTTTATCACAGCTAACCTGAAAAAAAAAATGAACGTACAGTAGCGGTGGCTTTACTCTGTTTTGTTTATTTATTTTTTCTATTTCTATGCTCAAACTGACATCCATTCAAGCTGGGACGTAGTGGTCCTAAGGCATCTGTGATGGGACCAGGCTACTTGCAGAATGGAACCTTGACCTTTAGGGGGGGAAAAAACTTAGCAAAATGTTTACGTAGGGAACACTCCTGCAGGGAAGAACCACATTTAATCACAGCATAGAAAAGCAAATTACCACAAATAAAAGTAGGATGTAAGTTGGGAGAAGGCTTACAGCCATCAAAAGAGTGTAGATCTGGAATATTCCTCTATGGGGAGTGATAGTGGAACATTTTAAATTTGCTTTAAGCTTGCTCATTTTAAAATGTAGTTTGATCCATCTAGGGGAGGGATTTTATGACTTCCTTGCCTCAGGAACAAAGGGCTGGATTTGGCACCCAGCAAGACCCCTCCAGTTCTCCATGTCTTTGTGGCAACACGCTAACCGGTTGGCATTTGTGTGCTGTAACTGCTTTGCCATGGAGACTGCAGAGCTCATGTTAAAACAGGTTCTTACATAGCCCTAAAACCAATATCCCCACAAAAAATGGCACTTTCCAAGTCTGCTATTTGCTGTGAATACTAAAGCAAGGTGATGAGTCAGGAGAGAGGTGAGGCTGACCCACAGTCGCCTGAGTCACACGTGGCTGCTTAGCCCTCAGGAGCTCACAAGGTTCGAAACATGCCCTTCCGGCAGCACCTCCCCACGGCATGCTCTTGACATGCTTCCGGGATGGGTGCTGGTCCCCACAGGACACTCAGCTCAGCCATAGGATCAGCCCTGGTTTCTGCCAACATCAGTCAGCTATCATGCAGCCCACACACTTAGTCTGCTCAGGATGACCAGGCTGGAGCGTTTAATTGATGTGCCAAAATGATTCTCCATATTGCATTGCATTGGCTTAATTCTGCCTTTGGGTAAAGTGTTATTTCACATATTGTTGACTCCAGTAAAATTTGAACCACGTACCTGAAGCCTGCAATTCGCCCCATTTGTTTAATGGAGAACTTCAGGGTAGGATTTTGAGAGTGAAAAAATGTTTCTGTCTGCCAGTTACTTTTAGAGCCAGATGTTTGGTCCAAACGTAGTTTAAGTCCCACTAATGGGGAAATCAAGTCCTGGGAAACAGGCTGTGTCTATAGAATTACATCTGTATAAAATACTTTATGGTCCCTTAATCATTTATGCCTAATTCTTTCTGGATGGCAACTGCTGAAGGGGGTGGTGGAAGGGCCAATAGGAGCAGCGAGGGAGACCAGTCCTATCTCATTCCACACTTCAGAGAAAACAGATCCAATATCCACTGCTTTGCCAAATAGCCAGTTTAATTTTCATAGACTGTAGGCTTGTACCAGATGTGAATATTGGCTGTGGGCCAGCTTTAAGCAGTGAGAGTGAAACACAGCTACCTCTCCCTTTTTCAGTGTCTTTTCATCAAAGCACACGGGCTTCAATTCAAAAAGAGGCATTTATTAATGCACATGAATTCTCCTTGTGGAGAACGGCACTGCCATCAACCTTAGCTGCCTGCTTGAGTCAGGACATACGCTCAACGCAATAGGTGCCCCCGATGCCCAGACAACATGCTGCAGCCGTTTACCATATGTCATTGGCCATAGGCCTCAGAGGGATCAATTTCTGTGTCTTGAAGAAGGAAGACCTCTGCAGTACTTTGCAGGTCAAAGGCAGCAATCCCAGTCCGTCGCCATATGGGCGAGGTGTAGGTCACCAAATCAGACAGCACTGTAAATCAGCAGGTGGAGGCTGGACTCAGAGACGCCCTTGGAATTGTCCAGGCTTTGGAAAATAAAACAATAAAAGGTGTGTTCTTAACTCAATTGCCTTGGGGGCATTAGCAAACTCCATTTCAAACAGCGCTGAAAGCAAGGTGAGGTACCTGGGATGGCAGCTCAAAATGAATCCCACCTGAGCGGTTAACTCCCATTAGTTCCCAGGTTCCTTTGTCTCTGGTGTTATTTTAGTGACAGCAAGCTCACGGCAGTTAAGAATGCACTTTTTTTGTAGTATAGACATCTCCTCAGTTATGATTCATGTCATTCTGCTGCATAGGCTTATTGAAATTCCTCAACATGTCACTCACCCTCAAGGCTTCATCACACTGTGTGAGTATGACTATAAAACTGTGCTGAAACAGAATTAATTTGGGACTTGCATTTATTGTCGTTTTTATGCAGCTGAACTTTGTTCTGGTAGGCAAAACTCACAGTATCATTTGATATGGAGAGACAAGCATAAAGGTTTTGATTTACAAAAGTTTTATTTCAATATTTGCCTTGATTTTTACTTCCCAGACTGTCCTATTGAACACATTTTGCCATTATCATTTTATTTGTCAGACAGTGATTTGAAAATGTACCTGGTTATATAGAAGATCTCAGCAGCACCTTTCTGATGTACTTTCTCTCCATTTTGTGACCCAGGGCTTGCTGTTGGTCTGGATCCACAAGGCTATGGGAACCCTGATTTCTGCTGGTTGTCTGTTCACGACACCCTTATCTGGAGTTTCGCTGGGCCCATTGTAATTGTTGTAGTTGTAAGTATGGTGGAGTTGGCATCCTGAGCTGTCTCTTCCTTGCTGCTACCTTTTCTTTTATGTTTTGTCAACCAATAGTCATAATGTGAAGCAACTGTATTCTTTACATGTGAAGCTGGTGTACTCAAGCTTGCTTCTTTTGCTTAAACAGATAAGACTTGAGCTAAGCTCCTGGAAATCAGAGGGCTGCTTGCCAGTGTGAAGGTTACTTGTGGAGCAATGGCTGTATGGCCAAAAACCCATTTATTTTTTCTGTGTTTGCTTTGTTCCATGTTTGAAGGGTTGGTTGGTGGCCTTATAAAACAAATCAACAAAATGAGCCATAACAAGTCCCTTCATCCAGAAGTCCTAAAGGAATATTAAATAATTCCAATTTCAGGAATTTAAAAGAACTGGCTGGTGTTTAACTCCTCCCCTAAATCATCTTGAATACCAAGTGTGGTCTCATCTCAGAAAGTATGAAGTAGACCTGGAAGTGGTGTAGATTAGGGTCATGAGTCATCAGAGACATGGGACAGCCCCTGCTGGAGGAGCAACTAATTGGACTAGGAGCCTTTAGCCTAGAGAAGAGAAAGCTGTAGAGAAGGGGATAGGGAGGAGCTTGTAATAGCATAGTGGCCTGGAGAATATGACCGTGGAACCAACCTTATAATGTCTTTTCCAACACATTTAGTAGTAGGAAGTGGCAGATTCAGAACAAACAGGACAAGCTATATTGTCGCTCCACAAGGAGTTAAGTTAGAAACTTAAAGAAACAAGATAGTGGCGGTGGTAAAGCTCTGCCTGGCTTCAGAAAGTAACTGGACAAATTCCCAGGATCAGTGTTCGCAATGAACAATTAAGTACAAATGCACTACCCCACCTAGTACATCCCAGCTCTGGAAATCAATGGAGGCTGGGGGAGTATTTGGAGGGATTATCGCTATATGCTTGCTCTGTTACTATATTCTGCCTTTGCCCAGATGAAACAAGATGCTGGGCTGAGTGGACACTGGTCTGGACAAGGACAGCCATTCTTGAGTTTTTATGTTTCGCTCAAGCCTCTTTGCATAGGGCCGTCTTACTGGGTTTCATCCAGATCAAGTCCCAGGATGTTCTTGACTATGTTGGCTTGAAACGAGATGAATCCTGGAACTCTGAGACATGTAAATTGAAGGAAAAATATTCTTGGCACCACAAACCAACAAAAATCGCATTGTCATTGAAAACTGAGCCCTAACAACTTTATAGAAGGAACCCATGCTGTTATTTCAATTTCCCTTTCAGATAAACACTGTCATCTTTATACTGGCAATGAAAGCATCGTGTAGACGGAGGCAACGTTCATTTGAAAAAACTGGAGTCGTGTAAGTTTGGGTTCAAAAACCTGTAGAAAAAGTTCTGGCCAGGAATAATAAAGGGACAGAATTGCCTAAAAGCAAGTGGTGGGGTGGGAAATAAATAAGATATTTGGAGGAGACAGTCAGCATTGGTAGAGGCGATTGGAGCTGCTTCACCAGCACCTACTCCTGGGGTTTTCTTGGAGGCTCTGTAAAACCTCCACCATGGTGCTCTGCACCACTACCAAGTGTAGGCAGGAGAAGGGAGGGGAGAGGGAAAGGTCTGGTCTCCGGATGGTATCATTACAGTCCTTCCAGATCTTCCATCATACTCCCTACTACACTGTCACTTCACCTCCACCCGTGGCATGCCCTGGTGGACATAGTTCTGGGACTCCCCATGCTCACCCGTGGCTCAGAAAGGTCTCCCCTCACGAATGTCTGGGTGACCGGCTGTGTCGTGGAAGAGACCCATTGAGGTTCCCATGGTGAAGGCCAGCCTCCTCCCATCCCGCTCCCCGTGGGATGAGCAGAAAGCCTCGCAAGCTGCAACCTGCTGCCTTCCTGAGCTGCTGTGGCAGCCTGTTCCCATTAACGTCTGTTTTGCCCAAAGCTCAGAATTTACATGTGAACTGAAACATGATTAGCTAGTGGCAAGACAGACCCTTTTTTTTTTTTTTCAAATAGGTAGCTGTATGAGATTTCAAAAGGCTTCTTCTAGCTATTTATTCAGCCCTGGCTGTTGGGTAATTTTTCTAAGTTTCTTTTTTAAATCTCCCTAAACAAATGGAGTATAATTGCTGCTTAATGGCAGCTATTTTACTCATAATACAAAACTTTTGCCACTAGAATTGTGACCATCTTTTGAAAGCATCTATGGAAATAATGTTTTTAAGCAAACAAATACTCCCCTGAGTGCCCTCGATCCAAAACCTTGGGCTGTAATGTTGAGAAGGAATGTGAGAGTGAACTCAACAAACAGAAATGAGATGAACGTGGCCATTTACCGCCCAGATCTCTTCCTCAGAGTCAACAAGGCTGAACAGCATGGCCTTGGCAAACAGCCTGGTTTGTTTGAAGAAAACCTTGGAAACGAACTTGAAAAGAAAACACCTTTTTTTAACCTGAATATGCTAAGTCACTGAGTAGTGCAATGTGAGAGTTGGGAACTGGAAGCTGGTGAACACTTCCCTAATTTTCCCAAAGGTCCTTTCCAGTTGGCAAATAGTTGGGCACGTGGCACCACCCATGCGGAGCAGTTGGGCTATTCTGTTGTATCTTGTTGTGCTGCAAATGCCCGTCTGTGTTTGCTTTACAGCTCTGTGCTGCGAACAGCGTTCCTGCTCTTGCTGCTCATCAGTGCCACATGGCTGCTGGGGCTGATGGCGGTGAACAGCGATGTCATGACGTTTCACTATCTCTTTGCCATTTTCAGCTGCCTGCAGGTAAGTTGGATGGCGTCTTGTCCGTGGCAGACCTTGGTGAGCACACTGCTGCACCCAGACCTCCAAAAACCTGCTAAACGTGAGCTGACTTGAGAAGAACAGAGATGTCAAGTACAATTTTTGCTCTCTTTGAGAAAAGAGAGGGTTCTTTTCACCAAAACTGTAACTTTGAGTAATTGCATCTCTCACTTTTAGTCATTCTAAAGATAAGTGCTCTACTATTGTAACCTGTGACAGATAAATAACAGAAGGCAATTATACCTCTGTCTTTCTAGAGACAAAATCTTTATTACTGTCTTCTGCCTGCTCATTGTTAACAGTTGTTCTGCTGCTATGGCAAATAAGAGACTGTTTTATTTCACCCAGAGTGGATGGCTCCAAGTTCAAGGCTTTCATAAATTAAGTTACTGTTTAAGGAAATGAGCCAAATAATGATTTTCAAATACAACCCATTGCATTACGGATTTGCTGGGTTGCCTGTCCTAGTGTGCACATTTGTTGATTAAAGATGGAGAGCATAGTTATTTGTAGGAGACCTGGCAGAGAAGTAGTCATGAAGCTTCATGTTGCTCACAACTTGAATGTGACCAAGGATGGCAGTAACTGTCATGGCAAGTGCCTGCAGTATTAAAACAATTACTGCTAGCAGGCCACTCTTGTCAGCTGCAGCACAACAGCCACAAATTGCAGCCAAAGAGAAAAAGAAGTCTAATGGGTCTCCTCCAGACATAACTGTCCATGTCCTGGAAGCACGCCAGATAGGCCAGCCTGGAGCAAGGTTATTTTGCCACTGCAACTGGTGTGTTCTGAAATAAATACACCTACTCAGGCTGTAAAACCAGGCTTCCACAAGCCTAAAATAAAATTAAATTAAATATAAACCTAATGAGAGGGAGGAAGGTCAGCACTGGAATTCTCCAAACTTGCCCAGAGAGGCACAGTGGTATGTGGCGTTTCACGTCATTGCCTTCTTTGAACTTGTATTTTTAAAGAGACATTTATGTGAATTTTATTAATGAATAATCCCAAAGTGCTAATGCCAGCTAAGATCACATTTGATTGAATGTTTAGAAAGTGAGCTTGAAGTTTAAAGTTTCTCTAAGTCAATTGCTTTGGCTGAAATCATGAAACGCAGGCATCTTGTGATGTTGGTACAGCTGCAGCTTCATGAGTGATTGGCTTCTGTGTACTATACCTCCAACCAAAATTGATAACAATTTGGCAGCTGCATGAATTCCCTCAGAGCAAATACATCTGAAGGCAGACACATGTGTGCCCCCTGCCCCCAGCACAAGCTGTGAATTTGTGTTCCTGGCAGCCAACAACTGCCCAGCCCTGAGGATTTCAGCGATTTTCCCACCAGGAGGTATGCTGAACTGAGGAACATATGGGGCAAAAGTTGGGACCTCTCTGCCCCCAGTATCTCTCCACGTTTCACAAGGCTTTCTAAAGTTCTCTAAGCAACAGTATTAAGGACACCTACCACAGAAGTTCCCCATTTCCAGAGGTATTCACTAAAGGCTATGATATTTTTTTATGTGCTGCTATTGATTTTGTCTCATCATGGGTGTAAAAGCCCTAAAATCTCTGCAAGTACAACCCTGAAGCTCCCAGCAGTGTCTTCCAGTGGGACATTGAGGTCCCCATTAGATATTTTGAGAAGAATGTTTCCTTCCAAACAACAAGGGAGGGTGACACCTACCACAAGCTCTGCTCTGTAAATCCTGGAGGAACACATCATTGTGTATGTTTTCCCAGGCCCTTTATGCACATTTGAACATGGAAGCAAATTACAAAGAAGTCCTAGGAGATCAATCAATGCCATTTCAGTCAAAGACAGAAAATGGTTATTGCTATTGAAATCATGGACTACAAACTAGAATTCAGGGGTTATTTCAAAAAGGCTGTTCTCTAATATCTGTTTGTATTTGTAGTTTGGTAGTAATCAGTCATTTAGATTTATTCTTCATCTCTCTAAAATGATCCAGGGGCTGTTCATTTTCTTCTTCCACTGCGTATTTAACAAAGAAGTCAGGAAGCACTTGAAGAACACTTTAACTGGAAAGAAACCTCTTCCAGATGATTCGACTGCAACAAGAGCTACATTATTAACTGTAAGGAAAAAACACTGGCAAAAAACATCTTGCTGATAGAAGTTACCTAAATACATTTATAGGTGGCTTGTCCGTAGTTAAGTGAATTGTCTGACTGATTTCAGTGACTCGTAGAAAGATTACTGATGGCCTCTCTCAAAAGTTTTGATTACTGTTTTAATTAAAACTTTTGAGAGGAAATAATTTTTTTCTCGGCATCAAAAACCACTTTGTTCCTTCAAGACTTCTAATGCACTTGTGGGTAATGTGGGGTTTTTTGGTAGGATCATTCACTATTGCTTTGTGTCTTTTTTTTTTTTCCTTCAGCGATCTCTGAACTGTAACAACACATACATAGAAGAGCCAAATATGTATCGCACAACTATTGGGGAATCCACTGTCTCCCTAGAAAGCACCGTCAGGTCAGCCAAGAGCCACAATAGCTACCTTGCTTATATTCTCAGGTAATCAGGTGGCAGATGCATGGCTTTCAGGTGCTTGCCTTTCCCTTTTCATTGCTCTTGTGGAAAACAGAAATGTTTTCGTTCAAATGCTACTTGTTTTATGTCTTAACAGTTCTGGTTTATGTGACTGTCATTTTCTTCTGTGCATTTTCTTTTGCATCTATCTTCGGTGGGGAGTTCCAACAGTGCAGCGGTTAACATAACTATTAGGTTAACTATATGGGCCGTGCTGCTTGCCTGTTAAAATTCAGTCATGTCTCAAGGAGTGGGATTTAGCTTATTAACTTCAGGCTTTCTCAGAGTGTGATTCATGTGGCCAAAGGCAGACAGCTACAGCTACATAGGATAACCTATGTCTTGCTGTAAAAGTGACCACACTGACAATCAAGCACAGACTGACTGGCGTCCACTGCAGCTGTCTGCGTTTGACCAGAAGAAACTCATCTGCATGTCTGCCTTGTTGTTAAGAACAGTAAAGTGACCAAGAAAGTTGTCCTGTTTTTATTCTCTAAGGGACGAGGCTGCTCATAAGCTCAGTGGATCCTCAAGTCAAGCAAGGGCTGGTCAGACTGAAGCAGATTCCTCCATTTTTCATAGGAATCCATCAAAATCCAATGGTAAGAATTATTTCTAAATGCTTTGACACAGTTGTGCACCTTTTCCTTCTAAGCACTTTTTTCAAAGGCTTCTATAATAGGAAGAATAGTTAGCCTGATTTGGTGTGTCTGATTCTTGTTATGCTCTTGGCATAACGAGCTATGCAATGGTTGCTTTACTGGGGAGTCCTGGAATGGAAATATCATGTATCTGCTTCTTGTGATGGTTCAGTTTTAATCTGACAGCTGTCACAGCTGTTGACAGTTTCTGGCGTCCCCTTTCTTTCTCACAAATTATGTGCTGTTGCTCTTGATTTTTAACTGGAGATCTTTTAACATTTGAGACCTTGAGGCAATATCCTTTTTTACTGCTGTGTGTTTTGTACAAGAAAATGAGAAGTGTCTCTTGCCTGACTTCCTTTCGTTTGGGTGCTTAATGTTAAATTTTGTGGCCTTGTAGCAGTTTTTAAGAGTGCATTTGCAGATTCTTGGTATTTCTAGGTACCTTGGTTTGCCTGTGTGTTGTGTTGATTGAGATCCTGTGCAGTTACTGTTCTGCATATTGAATAGGGTAAAAAGTGTCCCCATTCTGATCTGCACCTCCCACGCACATAAAAGGTCCTGCCCCCTAGCTGAGCCAACCAGTTGTGCTTCCCATAACTGCTTTGATGGATGCCACAGTCCTTGAGAATTAATCCTGTGTACACTTACGGATGTAAGAGCTCATCCCTGGCATGGCCTCAACCAGACACCTGCCTTTCCTTTCTCCTTGTGCATTTGTCAGCTAGATTTGTTCAACTCCTGTCCACGCTCTCATCGCTGTGTTTCCCCTTTCCACATTTGTAGAGCACGATTCAGACTCTGACAGTGAACTGTCCCTCGACGAACACAGCAGCTCTTATGCCTCCTCCCATTCATCAGACAGTGATGAAGACGGGCTCGAGCCAGAGAAAAAGTGGAACACGTCCGCTTCCAAAAATAATGAACGTGGCCCGCTCCACAGCACACCCAAAGGTACTCCCAGTGCGAGGGAAGAGCAATGGGCTTATTCCCTGTTTAAAAATAGCTTTAGGGTAGATGGGACATTTTGCCAGACTAGCAATACAATTGAGACAGCATCCCTACCACTGTGCCTTGCTTTTTCTTCCTCCCAAGGGCTTGTTCACAGGGGTGACTGAGTGCAAGTAAAAAGATGCTTGAGCAAATCTGCAGCTTATGGTGCTCAGACAGACGGCAGTTTCCAGGCAGGTGCTACACAGCCAGGAAAGTCTCATGAAGGAAGAGGAGAAAGGAGCTGGTTATTTTGAGGGCAGGGGGAAGAAATACCTGCCTATCATGCGATACAGGCATATGGATTTAGTGGGGTTGGGAAGGTCATGGACCTAAAGAGTGGGAGATCATTGGCCATTGATATCAATACTGTGTGGCAGAGTGCAGGCATTTCTAGGCACAGTGCATCTTGTCCTAAACATAAGTCAGCTTAGAGTGACAGATGTCCAGGCTGTGTGCTGGTGCTCTGCAGAGACACAGCATGAGGTGCCTCAGGTGCCCTCACCCCTCAGAAGCCAGCATCCCCAGGGAGCTGGTGGGATTGCCGGCCCTGGAGAGCTGAGAGAGCAGGTTTGACTCTCACCTCTCAGCGACCTTGCTCTGGGAAGGGTTTTGACACCCTGCCATCCTAGCAGGCACGTTTTGTGGGTGTTGCTGCACCCCAAGGACAGTGCAGTCCAGCAAGGATCATCTGAAACATTTCTCTGGTTTGACACAACTCCTCCCCAGCCACAGGGAACAGGGCTGGCTGGACAGTGGTTGAGAAAACCCATCAAAAGTGGTTTTCAAGCTAGTGTTTTTTTGCATTGCAGTTGATACCCTTCCCAATCATGTGAAACCCTATTGGCCCACAGAGTGCGTAACGGCCAGCGACGGCGAGGACTCCAGCGGGAAACAGAAACTCAAAGTCGAGACCAAGGTCAACGTAGAGCTTCACAGGGAAAACCAGGTGAACCACAGCAACGAAGCACCCCAGGACAAGGAGAATGAAGGGCAGCAGAAGGAGAACAGACCTCTGTCCCACCAGAATAATCAGCAGCCAGAGCAGAGGAAAGGTAGCATGGCCAACCCAGCCTCACAGCGGGACTGGGAGACTGGGGGGTTAATGAGCATCTATTAGTTCATGTGGTAGGTCTATCAGGGAAGAGCACTTTCCAAATGGCTCCAACCTGTGTAACCAGATACGCCATGGGAAGCTAGTAGGTAGTTGCTGAAGTCTAATATTTTGGTTTTGAAATAAACTGACAAACTAGAAGTCTGATGAAGAAATATAAAATGTAACTTCTTGGATGTGTTCAGCTTGATAAATGAAATTACTGATACATTTCAAAATTCTCATTATTCCCTCTTTTCTGTAACAGGCATCTTAAAAAATAAAGTCACCTACCCTCCCCCGCTGGTGGATAAGAATATGAAGAATCGACTGCGGGAAAAGCTATCAGATTACAATCAGACCACTATCTCATCCAGGACTACTTCCCTGGGGACAAATGATGGGGTCCGCTCTCCCTCGGACTCAGGGGTGACAGTAAAAAATGCTCGGAGGGAGCAGTCTCGAGACCAGCTCAATGGCATGGCCATGAACGTCCACGTGGGAACAGGACATGCTGACACCTCAGACTCAGAGTAAGTGCCACATGGGGCTGCCCTGGCAGACCTCCCGTGGCTCTGGCATCTTCTTCCGCTTTCCAGCCCCAAACTCCCACTTGAGCAAGGATTTCACTTGGTGACTGGACCAGAGTCCTTCACCAGTGACTGTCCCGAGTGCTTGTCCGTACCATGTCTGCAAGCCATGGTGTTTCACTAATGAGAAGGCCAAAACCAGGTATGACGAGCAAGGTGCTGTGACAGACACCTGTCACTGGTCACCCTGGCATGCTCTGAATTGGCAAGCTGATGTGTTACTGGGACACTGGGGTGTGTCCAGAGCAACCTAGCTCTGCTCTATCCCCTTGCTGTGGGACTTGCTGCACTTGGCATGGTGACCCCAGGTCACAGCGAACCAGGCTCCCACGTCCACACAAATTATCTATCCCCTCCCTGCCTGGTGAGCTGCCAAGGTCATCACCTTCCCCAGCCCATCACCAGGACAAGGATGGGCTTTTTCCACTCTCTCACGCTGCCAGGCATCCAAGACAGCTCAGCAATGCCCACCCGTGGCGCCAAGAGCCGTGCATGTCCTCAGGGATGCTCTACTCAGGGCTGCCCCCTGCTCCTACTTCTCTGCCCCCAACCCTTCACCTTCACCCCCCTTGGACCATGGGAACAGTTGTTTTTTCCTCTGTTTCTCACCTGTCCTCCCCTTTTGCAGCAGGGAGAGTGTTTGGGGCCATTAGGAACCTATCACTAATGGGGTACAGTTAACTATTATGTGACCAGTACCAGGCACCCAAGGAAGAGGATAAATGCAGGGCAAACATGGAGCAGCACTTCTTGATGCGTGTCCAGTAAGCCCAGCAAGAGCTGTTGTGAGTGTCTGGCAGCCAGCATGGAGGAGGGCGGGTGGGGGCAAGACCCCAATGAAGAGGACCCCTGAGCAAGCCCAGTGTTTTGTGGTGGAAAGGCACTAGGCTTGGGGGAGCATGGGGTGGGTGTCCAGCTGGGCAGAGGGAAACCATTGCTGAGGCAGGAGATCCAAAGGCTGCAGAGAAAGTGCCATGTCAAGTAAGTGACCCTTAATTACCAGGTGCGCAATTCCCACCCACTGCATGGTGATCAGTGTGTGTATTTGCCATTGTAAGCTAAATCAAACATTAACAAAAGGCTGAGCGAGCTTTCAGCCAAAGGATGTTCTCAGAAATCTTGTCACTCATTATAATTCTTGCATTTAAACTGAGGACAACAGCCACAGGTAGAGTCTGCGCAAACATTTTGCGCACATAGTCTTCCTTGCATTAAGACAAATAATAGTCTCATTCTTTCTCCAAACCAAGAGAAAATTTCTTACCCAGCTTTAAGTCTGACATTGTCCCACCATGCTTCAGACACCCACATTGTCTGGGTGCACGGACCATTCCCAGCTCACTATAAAAGTACATCTTTGGGTTGCTGGGAACTGGCTGTTGAAATATACCCTGGTTAGCCAGGAAACAGAGATGTCTTTAAAAAGCAGTAACTACTTGCTGCTACCAGGTAATACATTCATCCCTGGGAATAACTAGCCAACTTATACTAAGCAACTGTTTTATCTCCGCACCTTTTACGTACCGTAAAACTCTGCTGTTTGACAGCAGAATGCATGAATCTGTCTGAAATACCAGGTTTCTAACAGCTTGTAAGATTTGTGTGTGAACCTCACTTCTTCACTTAAGCGTTAGCCAAATACAAGCCCTCCATAGAGCTTCCTCTAAAGAGTGCATCTCTTGTGTACTGTCTGGAATTGTTTCTCCCAGCTGGTCTTCCCCTCCAGGGCAGCATCCCCCTTGCAAGTGTTGGATTGGCAAGGCATGGTAACTTCACGGAGCATGAGCCCTTACTAAAAAGGATTAGGTGGTTTTGGGTGGAGTGGTTTGCCCATGCCTGTTTAACCCTAAGCCTGCATGATTACTTCTTCTCACTAACAGAGGCAGTAACGAAACTTCAATTTGAACCATCAGGAAACTGTGATTGCTGCTGCGCGGTTCTGGACTGCTTGCTGCGGGGTCGCCACCTGCCCGCCTCGGACATTGTCGGAGTGGACATGTAGCAAGGAGGACGAGGTGGGCATTGATTCCCACATGGTTTCACGTTATGGCAGACTCCTGACCACTCGTGGCAGAGACACAGTGCCCGGATGCGGCTGCGATAAGGCTGCTGTGTGGTACGCTCTGCACGGCATGAACCCATGCCAAAACGCACGGAAATGGCCACAGGGATGCGCTGTGAGGGACGGGTACCTGCTCGCAGTGAGGACAGCGCTGGAGGGGTTGCTTATTACTGGGGAGAACCAAGGAAAAACACGTTATTATCACAGTGGACCTACAGTAAGTCAAACCCTCAGCCTTAAGACAAGCACCAGGAGATGTCTCTTGTGGAGTTTTGTCCGGCTACAGTGTGAACACTTCGGCTTGCTGGGGTCTAGGGAGGAATATCCCAACAAGTGTCCTTTTGTTTCTATGCCAGCATCTCTATCCACCCCCTATGGACACATCGTCTTAAGAAAAAAAAAATCCTTTATATATATATAAAAAGTGTAGATACTTTTATATATTTTGTATGGTGTTGCTAAAGAAAAAGTTCCTTTGTATATTTTACATTTATACTGATCTTCTTAATTTGATAATAGGAAATCAATTAAAAGAGGTTTTGATATTTTTTATATGAACATTGCACAATTTTACTTGAATTTGGCATTTGATAAAGGAACTGAGGTTTGCATGGAAGCCACCTTAAGATGCAGTGCAGTTTTCAAAGTAATACAGTAAAGATTGCATTGAAATCCATGACTATAATTTATAAGTTTTGTTGACAGATTTTGGAACACTTTAAGGACACAGTACGTTTTTTTCATAACCTCTTCTAAACCCCACAAAACGTTTTGTTTTTTCATTTCTTGGTGTTTTGACCTCTTCTCTGAAGTGCATTGAAATGTTCAGCAACTGAACTTCAGGTCTAAAAATAAGTCATATTTTTGTCTAAGATTTCAGCACAGTCCTTTTCTGGAAGAAGTCAAATCAATATTTCCCTTACCAAGAACAAGAAAACAAGTGGTGTCATTGTATGGTAAGTTTTGACTTTGGTCTGGCTCTGCAACAAACCAGTGCTCTGCATGTCCCAAGAAGAGGGCCCTCCTCCCGTGGGGCAAGTGCTGCCTCAGGCACAGTATTTTATTTTACTGTTAATTTCTTTCCCACTGGAGTCAGCACGTTGCTAATCAAAGCAGAAATAAGAGTCTTTAAAGATGTCCAGGTTTCACTGCCCAGCTCTTTGACAAAGCCCTGGCCTTCTTGGTGTTTCAAAAAGCACGTGGAAGGCTTAAGGTTTCATGTTTCCCACAAAATATGCTGGTTTCACAAGTCTAGGAAAGTTAAGCGTGGCCTGTCCACCATCTTCACCTTCCTGCAGTGTTTACAAGAAAAGGAAAAATAAGATGTGAAAAAGTTTGCATCCAGCGGCGTGGGGCAGAGCTCTGCTGGCGGTTCCCCGTGGTGGGAATACGCGACTCAAAGGGCGGCAGTGGTGCGGCCGTGACCTGCTCTCTGCCACCAAGGCTTTCAGGAGCTCCTCGCTCGCCGTAGCAGCCCTTTTGGGAAAATATTGGCTTTCCTTTGTGTAACTGTGTGTGTGAAAGGGAAAAACCAGAAAATCAGGCTAAATAAAATGCAGAAGTTGGGGAAAAAAATGAGATAATATACACTGTAATCTTGGTTTCATTATATTGCTACGCATTTTCAAATTTATCGAGGAGGCCTTTGGAAGGGGAGAGGAAGGAAGGATGCTGTTCCTTTAAAAATTATGCAACATACTGCGTGACATTTTCTGACTGAAAGAAGTTTTGAATGTTTTAAGGGTCTGGCACTTGGCTGTGTGCTCAGGCGTTGTGTATAACCCACGCTAGTTGTTTTTACATCTGTGTATGTATATTTTGTCCCAGTGAGATGTAGGTAGTTTTTATTTTGATCAGAATTGTTGCAGTAAATGAGGGTCAGTTGTATTAATGACAAAAAAATTAAAACCTATTTTTATGACTTTTTAAAAGCTTTATGGCAGATTAGACACTGGAGGTTGTTTTTTTTTTAACAAATGTATATTTATTAATGTGCAGAACACTGGAATTGCAGCACAGATGAAAGGAGAATTTACAATAAATTAAGAATTTTTTTTTGAACTTGTATTCTTCCTCTGGTGGTTTATTTTAAGTGCAGTGCAGATGCTGAGGGTCTGAATGGTATTTCCCAGGGTTTAGAAAGTAGCAGGAGGGGGGACATACAGGTAGCCATCGCTCTCGGTGAGGAAGCAGAGGCTGTAAAGCATCAGCCGCCAGCGCTGCTCCCTGCGGGGTGCTTCCAGCCCTGGGTGGTGTCTTGTGAGGGGTTGGCTCTGGGTGGGCATGGACAGACACACACACACACACACAAAATCCCCCTTCCAGCCCAGTGCCCTTTGCTGGCACAGGGTACCACCACACGCATTGTGTTTCGGTCCAAACCGACAGCATTTCTCACACTTGGGAAACGGTCCATGGAAGAAAAAGACCCTCCGCTAACCCGGAGCAAAGCGGACTGCCAGGAAAGGACTGGGTTTGGAAAACAAGGTTTGGACAGGAGCTAGAGGGGGTGAGGCAGCCAGCCCAGCCCATGAAAGCCTGCAATGAGAAGGACCTTTCTGAACTTTCTTGGCTTTCTCAAGCCAACTGAGGCCAAGCTGTGGTCTTGCTCACCCTGTACTTCTCACGCTGTTGTGCAAGTCTTCGTTCACGCGTCTCATGAGGCACAGCAGTGACCTGCACGTGTCTGCCAGCTTTCTGGAAATAAAAGTATTTCTCATCATCTGGCCAGTTTTTCCATAAATGTTTCTAAACATTAGGCAATAAACTGGGAGGGTGTGAGGGCAGGGGAGGAGAGCCTGGTTATTGTCACGATGTAGGGGCAAAGTCAAAGACAGGATCTTCAATTTGCAAACACCTCTGCCAAAACTTGCCGCTAAACAAACCCAAGCAGTTAACTCAAAGGGAAACTGGTCTAAATTTTATTGTACAAGTTCATTTTTTGGTGGAATACCAATACTTGAGTTTGTTCTCAAGTATTAGTTCACTTTACTATGTAAAAGCAGAAATAAGCTTCAGGCTTTCACATAAGCAGGGTAGTTACAGCACAGACAGCCCATGATCCTGTCTCCAGTAACAGCCAACAGCAGATGTTTAGGAAAAGAGGATTATCAGCCACACGTTACATGGCGAGGTGGCCCCAGCAGGGTCCACAGCCCCCAGCACGCTGTAGCTCAGGGCTCCCCAGTGGGAGGAGTTGTGCTTGTCTCCAGCAGCCCATTTTTTCCTCAAATAACGTGTCCTGTTGTGTTTTAGACCCATGTAAACTTCTGGTATGGAGTGGGTTGCCTGATTCAGTCACAAGCAGCAAGAAAAAGTTCTTACTCATTTTCAGCTTCACCCCTGTCCCCTGTGATGGACACCTTTGCTGCCTACACCACGAGAGGTAGTGAGCAATTGCTTCTCA
This sequence comes from Balaeniceps rex, assembly GCA_013401315.1. Taxonomy (NCBI): domain Eukaryota; kingdom Metazoa; phylum Chordata; class Aves; order Pelecaniformes; family Balaenicipitidae; genus Balaeniceps; species Balaeniceps rex. Next base: position 182,890 of record VYZW01018339.1, on the reverse strand, counting down.
GTCACCTTCTCCAGGTCAAAGCGGAAGACAGGCTCCATCCTAGAGCACTTGGGTTGTCTCCTTCCACCTAAAAAGCTCGGATCTCTGTAATAGTTCCTTGTGCAGGAACGCTGCTGTACCTTTTAGCCTTCCTTCCTGCCCTTCTTCAACCCCTTCCCAGGTCTAATGTAGCCTTTCTGGAGATGGCAGAGGGAGAGAAGAGACCAGAGCAGCCCACAAAATGCAAGCAGCAGGCCTACCGACAACCAAAAAAATAATTTAAAAAAAAAAAAAAAAAAACCAACAGTCCTCCGTTTCATTCCTTTTTCCTGTCCTAATCTTTACAATGACATTTGGCCTAAGCAAATTGTAAGAAAAAAAGACTCCAGAAGAGATCGACCAGTGGCAGCATCATGGCATGATAGTAACTTAAGAGTAACTTAAGCGATCATGTAGCCCAGCTGCTCCAACAACCCAGGATACTTGGAGATTTGTCTAATGTTCTTAAAAATCTAAATGATGACTCCAGTACATCTGCAAATAACCTGTAGTAGCACTTCCTAGCATGACGAGTTAGTTTGTCCGTCTCCTTATGTCATGCTTAGACACACAGCTCACAGCTGCAGAGGATGCTCCTGCTGAGGTCAGGGGGATTGCAGAAAGGAGATCCCCCGGCAGCCCTGGAGAGATGTTATCATTGTCCACACCATCACCTGCAGCACCAGGGCCGGTCTGGGATGCATTTGGGCCCCACAGCCTCTTCTGCAGAGCTTCTGCCTTGCCTTTATGCTCCTGTTTGCACATATGCAGCTCCCTTTTCCTCCCTGTAAGTAGCAATATGCACCGGACTCATTTTCCATTTTAGTCTCTTGATTTTCGGATCCATTCTCCAGTTTCTCATACTCCTTTTGGATTTTAGTCCTGTCCGTGAGGATGCCTGGAGTCCTTTGGCAGCATCTGCAGCCTTTGCAAGCTACCTTTTATTTCATCATTCAAACCATGAATGAAAATATCAAAGAAAGCTAAGCCCAAGAGGGCTCTTGTAAAACTTCCCTTCTTGCCAAGCAAGTTTTGCACCTACCTCACATGGATTAACGTCAGCCCCGCGCTGACTGTTTTGCATATGAGAATACAGCGTGGGACAGTATCAAACCGTTTACTGAAGACATGTCCCATCTGCTGCTGCTCCTTTATCCACCATGCCAGGCACCGTATTAAAGAAGAAAATTAGATTAATCTGATGTGTGTGTTGCAAAGAGGCCGTGTTAACTCATTATTGTCTTCTAAATACTTACAGGTATTTGTAAGTGTCCCCAGGAGCCCCCTGGAGCTCTGCACTGGGCTGGCATCTCCCCTTGCGTCTTGGTCAGACATCTACTGCTGCCATCCCTCTGCTCAAAGACCACTGTGAATAGGGTATCCACTCCTTCAAACGCAAATATCACATACTCTGAGCATATTTTCTGTATCTGAAGGAAGGCCCAGACTGATGTCTCTCTGAACCGGTGCTTCGCAAAGGCAGTCGAGGCTGCTGTGAGACCCCAGCCTCTGCGCTGGGTCAGGAGACACTGCAGAGGTGGAGCAAGGCCAAGCCGCCCCTTATGGAGAGGACTGTGCCTAAGTTGAGGTGCCCTGCCTCTCCGACAGCTCCCGTGTGTCCCAGGGCCATCCTCGGCCAAAATGTGGGACCACCCCCTGCCCAGCAATGGCCTAAGGCTTCTGGAGCCCATCCTGACCTTCACAAAGCTATCATTTTACATCAGATCCAGTTGTGAAACAGAAATTAACTCAAAGCTCCAGCTTTCCATGTGCTGCCGCTCTCTTTCATGAAAACAGTTGCAGCGCATCCAGTTGGGTGGTTTCCAGTATTAGTTTCTTACGGGCTGGGTTTTTCCCCCCCCGCAAATATAACAGCTTGCAAAAACACCGATCCCTTGGCTAACGTGTAGGAAAACCTCTTGCTTTTGGTCATTTGACGGCAGCTCTTTGGAAGTCCATCTTGAATGATCTTGTTCGCATGTTAAGACTTTCCAAGTGAAGAACATAGGGTCGGGTCTGTGTTTCTGTTAGATATTCGTATGCTCGAGGAAATAATGAGCATGTGAAGTCCTGTGCATGTATAAACAGGGCAACTGAAGCAGTGGGTCCTTGTGTACGATGTTTTTAAATGCAGTGAAAGTATTTATAAAATACGAGCGATTCCAGCACCAGCTCTGCTGGGTGAGAAGCGGAGGAAGGAATAGGTCTCCCCCAAAACCTCCGCAAGCAGATGCTTCCCAGCTGCTGTTCCCTCTGTGTGGGCAAGTGATGGACGTGACTGGTGGGGCAAGAGAAGACCTTAGAAAAGCACCAGCGGGGAGAGCCCATACCGGTGCTCGCCCCCACAGCCACGTGGCCCCCCAGAGCCTGCCGGCGCTGCACAGCTGTGGCAGGAGTAAAAGGGTGAGAAAAATACAGCGGTGAGACAAGCTCCACATGCGGCGCACTAGATCATCCTTGGCCAGGCACGGCATCAGCGAGAGGAGGCAGGTCCCAGCTGGGCTCCCGTGAGGACGGCAATCCCGAGGGAGCCTCCGCAGCCCGCGGCTCCTGCACCGAGCTGCTGCGCCGAGCTGCTGGAAAATCACTCAGCAGCAGCAATACTCCCAGCACCAGCAAGCGCTCGCCAAAGCCAACTGGAGGGTTCGCAGCGGAAAGGCAAACAGGCAGGTTCTGCAATGACACGATTACTCAGAAAGAAAAAAAAAAAAAATCCATGTTTACGGCACATGGCAAGCCACCCATAATAAAATAGCTGTGCTGCAGCGAGTACCCTGAAGGTACAAAGAGATAAGAGCGCTCTTCAATCAAAACAGCTGCATTTCTAGTGCATGCTCATCAGATTTAAAAAAAAAGAACCTAGAGCAGTAATGTCATTAGTTATAAAAGCAGATCCCAAAAGGCCAGCGTGTTTTAAGAGGGGAAAGAATACCTGGTTTTAAAGGAAACAAATATCCCTTTCACCTGGATCCATTCCAAGCGGTCCCTTCAGGTTAGGCACATCCCGCTGAATCCGGTACACAACTGCAGCAGCTGTGATTGGGAGCCAGCAAAGTGAACAAGTTTCCAGGTGAAGCAGTAAATCAGGCGTTGACTTTGAGAAAAATCAGTACATTTTATTACGTTTCAATTTTCTGGATAAAACAAATGAGAAAGCCTAGAATGGTTAACTCCTTCACTTCCAGCTGCACAGGGAACAGGTTTTGGGGATGGAAAGGGTCAGGGAAAAGCTCTGCTGGATTAGGGGTAGGGTTAGGGTTAGGGGTTAGGGTTCATTTCACTGGCACGAAATGGCCAAACTAATGGGAGCGAGCAGGCGGTCAGGAGGGACCGAGCTGCCATGCCACCAAAGCACACCTGACACATGGCTCTTCTCCACCAGGTTGTCCAAGGGAAAACACTTTCCTGACTGATCTCCTCTAGGTTATGCTAAGCACAAACCAAAAGCAGCTTGTATATGTTCTTTCTCACTCACTCGAGTGACATGCCAGCTTCCCAAGTAACCATCTGCCCCATGCCCGGCTTCCCTGCGGCAGCGCTCTGCGGCAGAGCCACTGCCATTACCATTGCAACCAAGGTGACCCCGAAGAGGTTTCTGTCGACGCTGGTTCCTCTCCCTGGAGCAGACCGCCAGCAGAGCCCTCCTGTCTCTTGCAGAGCATTTAGCTTGCCTCCACAGGCAACGCAGATACAAGCCATGCATCCCTTGGGATTTGCTGCAAGCTCCGTCCATGTTAAACCTGCCTCCCTCTAACTGGAGAGAAGCCTTGCCTCCACTGGGGTGGATTTTCATGGCAGGTGCCCAGTACAGCATCGTTAGCTGCAGGGATGAGTTATGGGTGATGCCCATTACAATTAAGGGGTTAGATAGCCGTGGCAAGCAGCATGCAAGCAGAGATGCCTGCTCTGATTCCCAGGATCAACCTTTTGTGCTTAGAGAGTATTTACATGTTCCTTCTGATCCGTTGGTGACACTCAGCCTCTGGCTTCAGAAAGGAGGTAACTTGCAGGGAGCCACCTTAAAAGTCATCAGTCCCAAATCCTCTCCTCTCAGTAGTGAATTCTCCTGCTTTGTCTGTAATTCAAGCACTGATGTTGTATCGCAGCGCAGAGAAGACACACCAGGTGAGGACAGTCTCTGCTCCATGAAATGGCCATGTGGCTTAAATAAGGCTCAACACCTGGCTACTAATCAGCTCACAGAGATTTTTCTTGTGCTATCTCCTTCACCCTAAAAACTAGGTGTAAAACTAGCTCAGTGTAAAAATCTTATAAGTTCTTTAATATTTAAAACCAGTGTAGCCTATTCTGCTTCATTTCTATAGATATTAGAACAGTATTAAGTACTAATAGTACATAAAGTGATCTTCAGTTTAAAAGCCATGCCTGAAAACTTTCAAACTTGTAATAAATTGATCACACAGTTTTACTACATATAGCAAATTTGCTAACAGAGTTCTTCTGCCATGGAGCTGGTTGGTGTGATACAGCCTGTAGAGTCCTTCATGTGCTCCCAGAGAGGAGCAATAGATAAAAATGTGTGAACAGTAGAAAAACCCACCTTAAGTAACTAGATTAAAATAAAAACTACCTTTAATTCAGCACTGATCTTCAATCCACCAGATGCCTCATATCTAGTTACCTCATTTGGGTATACCAGTCCTTTTTATGTTTATAATCCATTCTTTTTTGATGTTTTTGATCCATCCTTTTTTGAGGTTTATAATTTTATACAAAGCCTCATCCAGCATGACGAAGCCATACCAGACGGGCTGAGTTTGCTTTGCCACCGGGCAGGATCTGCAGCAGGGCTGGGGACGCAGCCTTTGAGATGTACAGACTGCCAAAGAGGTCTGTGCTACTACTCATCCTTTTTTTTAGACTCAAATTTCCCTGAGGTCCTTCAAATAAGAGAAGAAATGTTACATTGCTGCTTCTAACTCCTCAGCCTCTCCTCCTGCTTTGCGGTGAGCAGTGGGCACAGCCCAGGATTTTCCTGCTGTGCTGGTGTTCATCAGCCCTGGAGAAAGCAGCAGAGTGGGAGACAGAGAGAGGGAATCTCTGCAGCACCTGCCCCAGGGGAGAGGAGCACACGGGGCATCTCCCCTGCTCCAGAGGACGTGGGTGAACTTCTTGTCTCTGTTCTGCCCAAATTTCATTAAAATCGGAAGAGAACTAGATGCACAGAGGGATGAAACAGCTGGCTCCCATCAAGTCGATGCTACATATCTCTGAGTCTCCTCTTTCCTACCTAGGGGCTTTCTCAGAGCAAAAGAAGAAAAAGACGAATTTGCCATTTGCCCAAGAGTCCAACTCGAAGTCTGGCAGGACAACCCAGATGGCCCAGCCGCCAGCCAGAACTGCTGGGCAACAGCTACCACCAGCACTGCTTGCAGAGTACGTCCAGCTCATTGCAACCCCAGAGACACACACCCAGGAGCCCTGCAGGAACACAAAGCACCAGAGGAATTTCCATCATGAGCCTCCACAGCACTACTGGAGAAATCCAGGCTGGAGCAGTCGGGTCACTTTTCTCTTGATGAAACTTCTTGCTGGAAGTAGGTCTCCTGTTGCTCTTCCCCACAGGAACTGATGTGCTGTAATTACAAGGCTGGTGTTTTCCTGGAAGCATCCTCAAAAGATGGTGCTACTGAATGGGAATGGTGCCACTGAATTCTCAAAGTCCAGAACGGGGCAGTCCCCTGCGAAAATTTCATTTCTCCAGGTGGGGTCTGATTAAGGGGAATGTCTCCATGTATTTCATTGTTTCTAGAACCTTAAAACTTTCAGAGTGACTCTGGAGCTCATTTTGTATTGAAGAAATTACTCCATAGGCTGTAAAATTGCACAGAATGAGGCATCAACTAACTTTTTCCATTCTCAAGTTTCTCTAGCTGATTCTATGTTAGTAAAACGCAAGGCATTTGAGAAAAGAAAAAAATCCTAGAGATTCAGCAAACCAAATCCAGGCGTTAGTGTTCATCAGACCCCTCACACACCCAGTAAGTGTAAGAATCTGGTGCTAGTTCTCAAAAAAAAAACCCAAACAAAAAACAAAACCAAAAAAACCTCCTTTTACCTCCAGCCATTCAAGAGCTAGATGAAGTTTAAGAGTGACCATGAAGGCGAATGACCAGCACAGCACGGCGTAGGGGATGGGACGGGCAGGACCTGAACTCTAAATAAAAAGTGTGTGTTTGCCCAGCTGCCAGGGCTGTCACTGGCCTGACTCGTACAGCGATCGCTGCCCAGCCCCGGTGAAAGTCAGGCTCTAAAAAGCAGCTGCTTCTCAGCCGGCTCATCGGTGTGCTGGAATGACAGTGTGGCTCTGTCCCTGTCCTAAGCAAACCCACCGAGTGACAGTTCTTCTCATGTATTGGCTCAGCAAAAATCTAAACAAAGGGAAAAACTTCACAATTACGATGCGTTAATTGCTGTTCCTATAGCCACCACCTCCCAACGGAGTCGTGCACGGCTGGGAGGAACGAACCCGGTGCCCTGGTGCCTCCTGGTGCTGAAGCTGGAAACGGCACACCACTTCGCTGCATCACCCGAGCGTGCCATGTTGGGGTGCTTGTCGCATTTATGATGGATAATTTCATTGTGTTTAATTCACTGAAACGTGTAAATACATACAAATGCAGAGGAAGCATTTTTAAAATGCCAATCATAAACTGTGCATGGTTGTAAGTATGTTCCTCATCAGTGGAACATCCTCTTCTCCTACTCTCACCGTCGTGTCCCAGCTGTGCGTGCTACCACAATGCTCATAACACCCACGTTTTCCAGGCCAGAAGGCCAGTACCTATCCCCTCATCCATTTTTCTCCCTGTTTTTTGCATGGAAAACAAATCTTTTTCATTTGCTTAGCTGTTGGGTTTGGGGTTTTTTGGCCTTGGTAGTAGTTGACAGATCAGTTGGCTCCAGCCTCCCCAGCCCACACACAATGCTTTCACCATAGCCTCACTCCGCATCAGCTTTTCACATTTGCCCCCTTCCCATGAACAGCCTCTTGCCTTCAGAAGCTTCTTCCTGGCTTGCAGCTCACCAGACCTCTGGAGAAGCTGAAGAAACACTCATTGGTATCAGGACCAGTGGGCAGGAGACTGAAGGGCTTCATCTGTGGTGGCAGTTCCTGCTGAGACTGGCTTACAGCTGTGGTGAAACCTCAGCCTTTTTTTTTTGGACAGTACCATAAATGTGACCGATAAGGGAGTCATGTGTTTATGGAGAGCAACAAGGAGACCCACTTTGCTGTGCACCCTCCATATTATGTGCTCCATCTGCTGAAGGGGATCCCGCTTGAAGAAGGCCTTGCTGCAGAGCAGGCGGTGCTGCATGCTTCCATGGCCTGACTCCGAGGCTGTCTGGTGGCACAGAGATCCCTCTGCCGCTCATTCTGCCCTCCCTGGCCACAGAACCCAACACCTTCCCATGTAAAGAAGGGACAGCAGAGACTCTCGCTGGACCTTCCTGGGCTGACGTCTCCAAGCTGAAAGGGGTTTTTTGGACAAAGAGAGATTTGAAAATTCTGGTTTGGGAATAAAGGTGGAAGGGGAAGTTGTATCCTTAGCTCTGAAACGGCACAACCCTGAAATCCAGGCAGCAGAGGCTGCGCTGTGAATCTTCACTCCAGTCCCATCCCATTCCCTGCGGGGGCGAGTGAGCACAGGTGACACAGCCATCTCCCAGCTCCCAGGGATGGCTCAGCCTTGTCCACAGGGGCTGAATTGTGAGATAGATAGATATACATGTACAAACTTAAATGTTTCATCCAAAATTTGTTATTTTTTGCTTATAAGTATGCTGAAAAGATAGATCTATTCTAACAAGGAAAAAAATCTTCATAAAAACAGCATGTCAGCTTTGTTCCCTGTGGTTTGCAGCTAAAGAGACAAAGCACGTGAACACTTAATTTTGAAGTAAGCTTCTTTCAGCCCTACAAGCCAATGCGAACACTAAGAGCCAATGCTTTTACATAAACACTGAGCTGCCGCAGTGTGAATGAAGCCCTTCACAACGCCTGTGCAACGTCTCACCTCTCCAAAGAAGCTATCCAGGTGGAAACAGGATCAGAGGACAACCCTGCTCTCCTTGCATGGGGGACAGCCCTGTCCGCCAGCTCTGCAGGACCAGCTGGGGCAGGACCACTGCCAAGAAGGAATGAAACCAAGAGCAATTAAGATGTGTTTTACACAAACACTTTTGGAATAAAACTGCACTTGGGGTGCAATTTTTCAGCCATTAAACACTCAGCAACACTGGTTTCAAACATATTCACAGGGTACAACAGAGATTTCAATTCAGTCCCAGCCTTTAGCTCACACGAGTTGTGTTTTTTCAGTTACATGATCCAAATTTTACTATGTTCTCTACTTTGGAAGGGAAAAGTCCTTTTTTTAAATAGTTATTCACTCGGGTCTTTGAAACCAAATATTTCAAGACCTGAAAAGCCTAATAACAACCTCAATGTCAAATCACCTGCTTGCAATTTGTTGCCCAAAGTGGGAGAAAAAATGACAAAAAAGTGAAAAGCCAATGAATTCTAAAAAGCATGTCGCTGCTAATCTTCTGCAGTAGAGAAAAGAAGAAAACTCACTTGCCAGTCAAACTGCTCTTACCCAGTTCAAGCCAAACCTTGGCCAAATTCCAGCCTTGCCAAAGGCTGCGTGAGAGATGGTGTCAGTGGTGGTCCCGTGGGAGCACGGCTGCCCGACCCCGGGCACCGACCGCCGCTCTCACCTCACTCTTTTACCTCCCCGTTCCCAAGCCGTTGCCGTTGCAGCTGTGCCCTGTGCATTTTCACAACAGTTTCGCGATGGACTGTGCTGGGCTGCAAGCCCCAGGGCAGGCTGGGGCGTGGGATTCAGGTGCCACTCTAAACTTGACACTACCGCATGCCAGCTGGGCAGGACTGGTGTTACTGAAACCACCGTCCTCTTTACAAATGCATCAGAAATGGTGATGGTGCTGTTCGTCTTGCATGTAACAGCCAGATCCAGCAGTAGAAATGTGCCTCTATAGGTTGCTCTGCCAGACTCCCCTGAGAAGCTGAGTCCCTGTGCAGGACAGAATAGAAGTCCCCTTGCCAGAGACCCTACACACGAGAGGAGCAAGGATCTCGCACAGGAGGTCAGTAGGTAAGACCCTTACCTAGCAGAAACACATGGGATGGAAAGAGAAATGTACCCCTCTGAACAGTACAACCTATTTGGAAATGCTGTTTTAAACATGCAAGCTTCGTGTTGCTAGACATGTGCAACCTGTTGTAAAGCGCCCCATGCAAGAAGCTATTTGCAATTTGAATTTCACAAATGCCTACTAATTCCTAGCTCCCAGCAGTACGGTGAGATTCACTGGCAGCAATAGCAGCAATTGTTTTATCATGTCAAAGGTCTTTGCCCGTCATCATGACAAGAATCCGAGCTGCACTGAAGCCGAGAAGAAGCCTCCGTCCTTCTCAATGACCCTCTACTGAGCAAACACCATCCGTACTCATCTGTTCCTCAGATGAGGTTTCTTCAGTAGAACCATGAAGTTCAGCTCTGATGATAAAATCAAAGTCCCTGAGCCTCAAAAATGAATTGAGACAATTGCTAGAGAGGTTTCCACCAAGGAGCAGCATGTTAGCTTATGAATTTTCTGCATTAGCCATCCTGGAGTGCTGCTGTATCCAACTTTAAGGATGGTTAAAGAAAAAGAGGGAAGTGGAGCATTTGTTAAAAAGCCCCCGTCCTACAGGAGCTGTAGCAGACGCTTGTTGTACCCCATGCCACCCACACTACAAGCAGCATTGGCTAAACTCTCCTGCTATGAGGCACTGGTTTGGTGGCTCTCAGCAAACCTGGGATTTCGTTGCCAGAACTCCTAAATTCACCATAACAATGTTAAAAGCACTTATGACTTCTGCACTGATGCTGCCTTAGCCAAGCGAGCACCCTGAGTCCCCTGGGCTCAGGATGTGCCCGGCATCGTACCAGCAATCCAGCAGCAAAGCCCTCCCAGGGATAATGCGCTGGGAGAATCTGTCCTCAGAATGGGATTTATAAAAAGTGAGCTCACCTGATAGAGATAAGAAGTGGGGGAAAAAAAAAGCTGAGGAATGGTGAAAAAAGTCCTTTTCTCTTCAAAGTTTAAGGAAATACATTCAGGCCATGGGGAAACATACCCCCTCGATTGAAGGAGCCTTCCCCCGGAGTTGGGTGCCTCCTCCCTGTGCTGGTAGCCAGCAGCACTTCACCCAGGCAGTAAAGCAGAGCTCAAACCACCCAGCAGCTCCACCCATCCCTCAAGTAGTGCTCACGCCCAGAAAACCACAAGCTACTACTAAGCCTGTAGGGCAGGATGAACATTTTCTTGCAAAAAAAATAGCAAATTTATCAAAATTATTGTGGGATTGTTTTGTTGTTCTGAAAGTATTCGCAAAGCCCATTAAAATTTATGAAGTAGGTTTTTTCCCAGAAAACTCTTTCGGACGAGGTTCAAAAGACTGTCTAAGAGCAAGTGAGTTTAAAATCAGGAGGATGGGAACCGGTTGTACAGATCTTGGTTCCTTCAGCCTGAGCTCCAAGCAGAGTTCGGTACCTCAGTGTCCCCAGGCTGATGTGATTCCAGTGGGTTTGGGCAGGCCCAGAAGCAGACGTTTTTAGGCAGCTCAGAGAGCTTACCTTGTGGACACACAAGAGGTCACAGGTGGCTATAGAATAGATAAATTTTGGAGTTTTAGAGCCAAAAGAATGTACACATTTAAATCCTTGGAGGCACATAGGAAAGGAAACACTGCCTGGTAGAAACATGACAGTTAAAAGGAGGTAAGGACTCATTATACGAGAGAAATATTAATGGTTGGAAACTACTAGTGTCAAACAGAGCTTTAAGCTAAACAAAATTACCAGCTGGGGGTATCACTGGTTCTGCAGTCATTTACCAACTCTGAAGATCTGACTTTCATTTCCAGGTGGTGGCAACCACAACAGTATCTACTCAGCAACTTCAGGACTTTAAAACCAGTAACTTGCATTCTTTTGAAGAGTGAGGGCTGGGCTCCTCGCCTGCAGGAGGTGGGCACTGGTGGAGGGTCTGATTCACCAGGAGCCATGGCAGGAGGCCAGCAGCCTGGACCACGTCAGAGGCAATGAGGGAGAGATTAATTGGATCTTCCCTGAAAGCCTGCAGCCTTGAGAGCCCAAACCTGCCACTGTACTGAAGGAGGAACAGGCAGAGTGACAGCAGTGGGACACTCCCTGCCACAGGGGACAGAAGCTCCAGCTGCTGTCCTGACCTGGTGTCCAGGGAGGTTTGCTGCTCACCCAGGCACTTTGATCCAGCATGGCATTGGGAGACCCAGTGGTGGGCTGGGTTGGCAAGCTAACGCATTAGGGTGATCCAGGCAGGAGAGACCTTGAAAACAACAAAGCAGGCAGGAGGGACCTCTCTAGATGCCCCTCTGAAGTGCCCATGCACTACACATGCAGCATGGGGAACACGCAAGAGGAGTTAGAGGTCTGTGCGCAGTTGCATGGGCTGATTGCATTGGGATCACGAAGACATGGCGGGACAGCTCGTACAGCCAAAGTGCTGCCATGGATGGGTACAGGATCTCCAAGGTTGGGCTGGGGAGGCGGGGGAGTTTTTCTGGATGTGGGGGAGCAGCAGGACAGCATGGAGCTCTGGCTGGGGCTGGACAATGAGCCCACTGAGAGGACATAGGTTAGGATCAGAGGGGCGAGCTACATGTGTGACATTGCTGTAGGTGTCTGCTGCAGACTGCATGATCAGGAAGAAAACTGAAAGAAGCCTCATGTTTGCAGGCCCTGGTCCTCATGGAGGACTTAAACCACTCTGATACCTGCTGGAGGGACAACACTGAAAGGCACAAGCAGTCCAGGAGGTCTCTGGAGTGCTGATAACTTCCTGACACAGATGGAAGAGCCGATGAGGGGGGATTGGAGCATCCATCATACAAAGAGAAGCTGAGAGAGCTGGGGCTGTTCAGCCTTAGGAAGAGAAGGCTCGGGGGGATCTTATCAGTACAGGTTGTGGAGTCTCCATCCTTGGAGATATTCAAAACCTGACAACACAACCCTGGGCAACCCGCTCTAGTTGCCCCTACTTTGAGCAGCAGAATTGGACCAGATGATCTCCAGAGGTCCTTGCCAACCTTTGCAATTCTGTGAATTTTAAAGGGAAGTGAATTTTGAAGACACAGAAATGGCTACGTCCTCACAGATGAACCTACCTCTACCAGTACAGTATCAAACAACAAACATCCCTGAGAGTGTTGTGAGATGAAGTAATAATAAAAAACACACTAGTATAACACAAAACATTTGTGAAGATTTTATTGGGACATTTACTGGAAAACTCAGGTGAGGACAACGTGGAGCATTAACTCCTTAGTAATTAATTACACAGTTTGCAAAGACAAAAGTTTCAGGATAAGGAAAACATTAGGAAAACCACATAACAGTCATGACCAGGATCCATAACACAACTAACCTAACACAAATGAGGAGTTGATGTGAAGCATGAAGAGTCTTTACAGTTAACCTGCACATGGACAGACACTCTGAAGACAGACTTTTAAATTGAAGTGATTTTGGCACCACTGAAAAAGGATGGCTTTTTTCCCCCTCAAGCAGATCTACCGTAATGTCAAATAAATAAGTCAGATTTTAACAGTCTAGGATTCTTCCATAGTGTCCTGGTTTCAGCTGGGTTAGAGTTACTTTTCTTCCTAGTAGCTGGCATAGTGCTGTGTTTTGGATTTAGTATGAGAAGAATGCTGATAACACACTGATGTTTTAGTTGTTGCTAAGTAGTGCTTAGGCTAGTCAAGGACTTTCTTTTTCAGCTTCCCATGCTCTGCCAGGTGCACAAGAAGTTGGGAGGGGGCACAGCCCAAGATAGTTGATCCAAATTGACCAAAGGGCTATTCCATACCATATGACATCATGCTCAGTATATAAACCGAGGGGAGTTAGCCGGGGGGCAGCGATCGCTGCTCGGGGACTGGCTGGGTGTCGGTCGGCGGGTGGTGAGCGGTTGCATCACTTGTTTTCTTTTCCCTGGGTTTTGCTTGTCTCTCTCGTTCTCCTTTTCATTACAATTATTATTATTATTACTACTATTACTATTATTTCAATTATTAAACTGTTCTTATCTCAACCCGCGGGTTTTCTTACTTTTGCCCTTCCGATTCTCTCCCCCATCCCACCGTGGGGGGGCAGGGGGGAGGATGAGCGAGCGGCTGCATGGTGCTTAGTTGCCGACTGGGGCTAAACCACGACACATAGGGCTCCCTGAACCGTGTGCTTAACTTCGCCAGACAAGCAGGCAGACACTGAAGAGTGTCTTCTCCCCCTTTTACTTCCACACTTTGAAGAAAAGAGACTACCTTTTCCTTTTCTCACCAGAAGAAATAAAAGGAATTCTTAGAAGATGCTAGGACAACAGAAAAGGATGTACATCTAATCCAAGCCTTCAGATCTCCTGAAAAGAGCTATTCATGGTACAGCTTTCCTACCACCCAAATTGGATGCAAGTCTCAAAATTCTACACCCATCTGGAACATCCTGCTCCTGCAGAGCTGTACTTCAGGGACAGTTACCTTCTACCACCGTGTTGAAAGACAGGAATTCATTTTTGTTGACTTGCTGCAATAAAGTTTTATTATAAGCTTAGGGTGTTCTCAATATGCACCCAATCCTTATAAATGATACTTGGACAAGGGTATTCAGCTCTTCCTAATACCACTCATTTTGACACATGGCAAGATCCAATTATTATCGGGCCTATATTAAGTTAGCTGCATAATAAGGAAATGCATATGAATTTGCATTTTTCTGAAGCACAACAATGCATTCTCTTCTCCAGGAGACAAACCAAACAGCCTCTGCTCTCAGCAGTTAACAAAAAATTAGTCACTTGTGTGAAAAAATGTAACAATCAAGACTGTTTTTAAGCCCCTAGATTTGTAATTCTGAATTATGTAAACATTTAAAAACACTACTTAATACAGCTCAAGAATCCAAAGCATTTCCTATAAAACTATATAAAATGAAAAATAAATATCTGTTGCTTAGAGTTCATTCAAAATGCTGAACTTAAATATCATTCATTCCTTTTCCAGAGTTCAAAGCACAAACATCCATTTACCGTAAAACAACGTATGTACTTTACCTAGGAACAGGTATCTTCAAGTAAGGGAAAAAAGTATTTCACTTATGCATAAAAGATAGATTTATGATTTCAGACATGATTTTTATATTAAAATTCTTGTATGTGTAACGGCTATTACAGAACAACTTTAAGACATCCCTTGATACATATTAACATAAATATCACCATCCAGTCCAGTAAAATTGTACCAAACCGGCTTTAGTTTTAAACCTGTTCAGTGCTAACAGTCAAGAGCTGGGACTTGATGGTCAACTGACCTTTAGAATATACAGATCAACAAAAAATGTTTATTATTGTTTTTATTATTCTCAGGCAGCAAATTCTCCAAAGTCCTTCAATAAACGAACTCATGTGCTATGTTGCTGGTTCTATCTTGTCAATCTCTTCCTTCTTTGGACCCTCCTCTCGGTTTTTGCCCTGTTGTATGGTATACACTGATGGGCCCATCCTTAGGATCTTCCCACTGCCCAAGCACTCGTCACCCTTGTAGAACACGGCAAACTAGGAGATAAACACAGGGAGAGTCTTTTCAGCAGCTGCAAATGGCTGTGCAAGACCTGCTGGACAGTGAGTGTATTCATTTACATTTGTTCTGACTATATCTTAAAAAAAAAAAAAAAAGAATAAAAAAATCGCAAAAGATTTGTTGGCTCACATGAGTGTAAATATAAACATGTTGGTGGAAATTCCATCATGAACTTCTACAAGATTATCTCAAAACTCTTCAGTGACTGAGGTGGAATGGATTGTGCTGGAAAGCTTCCTTTCCCAAAGGGGACAACATACATAACAGCATCTGGCATCTGCATCTTTACTGGACCTTCCCCAGAGAACTGTACCCAGGCTACAGCAGCACTTCTCAAAATAGGAAAGGGACCAAGGACTACTGGAGCAGACCATCTGGAAGGAAGCAACTGGGACTCATTGACGTGCTCAGCAGGTTCTGGCAGAAGAGGAGCACACACCTCCTGGCCTTGTCTCATTACCTTGCAGTAAAGAGCCCCGTTACAAGCTCAGCACCTCCTGGCAGTCAGGGGCTTCACATGCTCAGCTCTGGCTGAAGTCTTCTCAGCTCAGCTCACTTCTCTTAAGTGTATCCCTCCCTCCATTACAAATAGCTCTCAGAGAGTTTCCCATGGGCCCCCAAGTGTTGGGGAGGGAGAGGGAGGGCAGAAAGTATACTGGGAGAGGGCATGCAGAAAATGTTTGAGAACCACTGGTTTACGATGTGACGGAGTATCTTTATACTAGCAGTGTTAAAAGGCATCACTACACAGTACCTCTTCTCAGTACTGTTCCGGGACTGAAATTCACTGGACACAGATCCTCACTAAACGAAGCTGAACACTAAAACCATATTAAGCAGCCAATTACCAAACTAATGCCTTTTTAAATCTATTGCTTGAACACAACAACAGATTCCATTTCTGCATATACAATTGGTTACCAGAGATGTTTTCATGTATTTCTAAAACTTGTAAGCCAGTTTCTCAGACTATACAGATAACAACAGACCATTTAAAACTAGAAACAATCTCCTTCAAATTAGCTGATGAATAGTCAAAATAGAGCTAATTGCTCTCACATGCAAATAAATCAACTATTTTGCTCCAGCTAATAAAAACACTACTCTGTTTTATTAGCCAGATAAGCCAAAATGCAAAAAAGGAAAGAAAATCACTTCTAATAACTTACCTGCCCAGGTGTGATAGCTCTTGCTGGCTTCACTAGAGTCACCCACACACTCCCATCTTGGTTTAGAGTCAGCACACAAGGCACTAGAGCAGAAAATGGCCAAACGCCTGCCAGTTAATCCTTATGTTCACATTAAAAAAGAAAAACCTTCATCACAGGTTAAACAGATGTAAGCCAAGATACCACTATACAGAATTGTTTTATAAAGACACTACAGAATCAGAAAGGCAAGCCAAAACATTTCAACTATTTCTGCAAAACTATACTGAACACTCTACCACAGTTTCACAAACTGAGTAAAACAAAAAACAAAAGGTTCAATTACCCAGTGCCATCTGGTGCCGAAACCTGAAATGACATTCCATCATTTTATCTCTAACGAGCTCTGCAGGAGGTTCCTCAGCTATCCAGTGCACTCGGTTTGTCCGCAATAGGTCTCTGTACAGAGCAGGGTGATCTGTTGATGGTGCCTTAAAATACAACATTTATTTAATGCTGATGTTTTTGCCAAAGAGTGTATAACTTGTAAAGCAAAGCATGAAATATAGAAGCAGCATCAAGCCATATCAAAATGAAGGCAAAATGAGTAAGAAAGCAAGCATTTATTAGCACTTAATCAGCTTCCAAGTGGAAGCCTTTAATGGAAAAAATAGGCTAAAGCAAGCCTGAATTATTTGTCAGTCTTCTACATGTCAGAGTCACGTCACTTCTTGTATTCTTTTTCCTCCAATCATATTTCTGCCTTCTTCAGGCTGAGTTCAGGTATCTACTGTCCTCCTTATCCTACCTCAACAGGATGCTACCTCCCTCTTCTCCAATTTCTCAACTCAACACCTCCCCAACAAAGGTGCTGCACACACACAACCTTACTGCAGGGCATAAAAAAAATTCTTAGTGGTCCTGCCTGTTTCCTTTCAACTCTCATTTGATTAAGATTTTTTCCCCCCAGGCATATCAAGAAGTAGCAGAACACCTCGTTATAATCACATCAGTATCAAATAAGAATAACAACTGCATGAACAGCAAGAACCATTTAACAATGCTAGCAAGCTGCAGAACTCCCAGTCACCTCATATGATTAGTCATTAACACACCAGTTATTTGCAGTATTCTATATATTCTGCCTCAGTTTTCAAAATTATAAAACTGTATTACTGGCTACTACTTCTTTTACTAGAAAAAGAAAGTAGCAATACATAGTAAACCACGATAATACACATTTTATATACTGTGTCATAACAACTACAATAAAAACCGCATGTTTTAGAGTAGAAAATGAGAGTTCAGTAGATTGGCTGATTCTTTTCAGTACTTGCCCTTTGTCTGGAAAAGTTCTATGCCAAAATCTAAAACAATTTTCTACTCAAGAAAAGCCAGTTTGGACAAGATGTTTCAAATCTGCTGGTGCTGCACTAGTTGGTTCTTGTTTCCCCCCAAGAGGAAAGCCAAGAACTCTGCCCAAGTTAGAATCACATTCCGTACAGCAGGAGTCACAAAATGCATTAGTCATTTGCAATACCAGTGTTAATTAACTCACCACAAAGACATCTCCAGTACTGACATCTTTGTCTACAACAAACCAAGCATCCTTCAGGCCTGCTAGTCTAGCCCTCTGGCCTATTGTGTAGAGGAACCAACCTAAAGAAATACAAAAATTTAATGATGCTAGCAACTTTTAATCTTCTACTTTCAGAAAAATATGTTAAAATCATTTCCCCAAAACTTTACCACTAAACAAAGAACAAACCAAGCTGTCTTAGAGAAGTGTGCCAATTACAAACTAAACTAACATCTACTTGAAAGTTTTCGTCTGTACCTGAAGCACATGATTGCAAACTAATCCATTTCAATTGTGGTATTCCTAGGGTTTATAAAAGACAAACATTTCTTTATTTCAGGTTCAATTTGTGGTTTTGCTACCCTCAGTCTTACCAGTTTCCCTTACTTTTACGTACTAGTAGAACATCCTCCTTCCATAAATCACTTGGGAGAGGAACTCAGTTCTGGCAGCTACAACTGAGGAGAGCAATGGAAGGACACGCAGAAGGAAAGGAAAGGAAAGGTAAGCTGCCCATGTTTGGTGATGTCCTACTGGGCATTACTGAGGTGCATGGTGTATTTTTTCTGCAAAGTTTAGGTATTAAAGAATCTGGAACTGAAGCACAGTCATTTCGAAAGAATTGAATGAACAATGGTCTGTCGGTATTAAATTAACAGCCACTTAGTATCAACAGAATAACCCTAATAATTATCATTTACTTCCTTGCAACATGGAACAAATAATCAAGAATCAGTTGTAGTTCAAGGCTCTACTATTGTATAAAGCAAGTTTTCCACGATTATTAGTTACCAAACTGGGAAAAACCTGTAGACTGGTTTGGAATTTCACAAAATTTGTCCCTCCAAATATAAGCAGTATCATTCCATTTATCTAAAAGCAGTTATTACGGTGGGTTAGCCAATTACCTTTGTGTGTTCCCATCACCTTCTTATCTTCAACGGAAACAAAGTTACCTGGTTGAGGTTCTAAATACTACCAAATAGGAAGAGATTGTTTAAGTCACAAGATGGCCCAAAAAAACCTCACAGTCTATTTCAGGTTCTGTCACTATATTCTCTTGAAGTTGGAAAATAACGTTTCAAGAAACAAACTCTGCTCAGCAACTTACTGCCTCTTCCCTCACGCTGCTTTAGAGAGAAAAGTAGGAACAGCAGTCCCTATCAGCAGTAATTGTGGGCTTCACTCCCCCCATCCTCACTTATGCCAGGGGACAACAGGATTCAGCCATTTGCCCCTCTCATATCCCAACCACTTGTCAGAGCCTGGCAGGCACAGCAGTGCAAGTTCACGCGCTCCTTTTGCTACAGAAAGTGACTGACTGACTGCTGGTGGAGGGGCAAGATACTTCCTACAAGCTGTTGGCATTAGCTGCTGGGTAGGCTTGGGACTGCAAAGGGAAACGGGACGTTGCTACTTAGTGTGGGCCACAAGCTGTTGGAGATTTTTCTGTAGACAGTGTCATAAATTACTACTGAAAACCAGAACAGAACATAAACATTGTCATAGATTTAATGTTACTCACCTCAAGAAGGAAATTTTCAAAGTTTCTTTCACCAATGAAACAGACTCCCATACTCTGAAAAGAAAACGTGGTATTGAATCCATAAAAGCAGAGAAAAACATTTGAAATAATGTCTATTAATAATCTGTCCAAGATGGATTTTTCTTCCTCCCTGTGTATCCCAAACTATGCTAGGCATCTCATAAAATAAACAAAACCACAACATCTGCTCCAGCACAGGTAAACTAATTCTATACAGTATCAGTGAGAGCCATAAGCACAGGAGAGAAATAGTAGGAAATGGAACACATGTTCAATAAATAAATACATTAACCTTGGTGACTATATTGTATAGTCTATATTGTATATTAAAAACAGAAGTCTCTTCAGATTAAAGTACAAAAGTAACACAAATTATACAGTAATGATGTATCTCTTGAAGAAGACTTTCAAAAACAAATAGGCTTTCCTTTTCCTTTCAGTTACTGCCTACATTCTTCAAACACCCATTTACAGTGGACAAATATAAACCTTAAGAGAGATCCAAGACAGAATCAGCAATACAACTGCTGCCTCCATTACTTTTTTTTAGGATCAACTCATGAAGTGTTAGTTCTCAAAGAAACAGCTTTTTTTTTTTTTAAAAGAGTTAACTGTGGAAAAACAGTATGGTCCAATTTCTATAAAGACATGTTGAAAAACAATTATAGTGAGGAAGCCTTTAAAAGCTATGGAAAATAAAGACCAAAGGCTTCTCACCTGCTGTGATAGAGAATGCTTTCCTTAAGGCTCACAGCACCCTAACACATTCACCTTCACCTTGGTTCTTCTGAGATACAATGGTAGACAAATTATCTGCAAGCTAAAATACACAACTAACCACAAGCTCACCAAAGTACTTTTAAGCAAGTAGACAGCTATAAAACTGCTTCCCAACCTATTCTATTATGGTGCTCGGAAACAGATGAGTTGTCACAGATTAAAGTTCAAATAGCTCGAGAAAATCTATTTTAGAGATAAATGCAAATCAGAAGAGCTTAAGTGTTACCATGCCTCTTTTTTCTTTAGCACATGATGAAGGCCATGTTCCGCTGCTATCTTCTTTACAAAACTTTTTGTTAAATCTCCTAAAGGGAAAATGGTTTTCCTCAAAGCATCTTGTGAGATCTGACTTAGAAAGAAGGTCTGGTCCTTAAAGAGGTCAGCCCCTTGAAGGAGTTTCACAGCTGCAAAGTGCAGAACACATAAAGCATCTCAACGTAACCCCCTTTAATAGTTCAACTTCTTTTAGTATTTTGTTTGACTACCAACATCTTAGTTTTATTATTTCCAAATACCTGTTAAAGACAGTATTTTTCAGGTTTTTCAAAATCTAATTGAAAATGTTTGGGTATTTTCTCACCACTAAAAAGATCTAGAAAGATTCCGATTTTGTACAAAGCAGAATCTTACAAAGTCTTACATTGCCTCATCTATTACAATACTGCATGTGTAATTGGCAACAACATCAACAATATGAAAACCAAACCAACTTTCACATTTCATATGAAAGAGAGAATGACGATTCAAATATCTTAGACTGTACTGTTCTTCAAAAAGACATTCAGTTTTGCCCTGAAATCATCCTGCTATAAATCAATGATTTGAGCGATCAGCGGAGTTACTCCCAAGGCTCAGAGAGGAGAGTTTGAGTTTTTTCTTTAAAATACATGAAGTCTCCTGATTGCCCAGATGAAATAAAATTGGTATAGTTTTTCAGTCATATTCTGTCCACCCTCTTTAAGAGCTAATAGCTCTATCGTTGTACAAACTCTACTTACATGTTTCTTGACTCAAACGAACACTAACTACAAGCCAATAGTTCAGTCACAACTAATAATAAAAAATCTCAGTAACACGGTTGGAAGGCTGTTTAGAACATCACAAAATACTACAACTATGAATCACAGTTTGTCACAAGTATAGACTGTTGGTCCCGCTGGGGCCATTTTAACTTTCCAGAAATAAAATTAAAACAAAGAAACAAATAAACCCCTTTAAACATTACATTTCATTTAAACAAATGAAAGCAGGGAAGCTCTAACACAAAAACATCACCATGGCAGCTCTGCAAAGTGATAGTTTGCAAGTTTCTTTCCCTTTGGGTATAGCATGCTTCTCATTAGGCATCAGAGCTTCATGTGAGTTACTTTACTGCATCGTGGCCCACTGCAGAGCTATTTGGAAAATCTCTACATCGCCATCCAAGCTGTGACAGTGCCACGCAGAGACATACCCAAAACAGCATTCATCACGCTGGCTTTGGTACTTATAACAAGAGAACCACTGCGGTGCTGAGCTCAACCTCTGATTATGTACAGCCACAGGCAGACTATTAAAAGTGAAGGGCAAAACCTGCACTGCTGCTACTAGTACCTTTGCTGACCTGAGAATCGTAGCCTTAAAAATGTCTGCACACGCTGCACTTGCACTTTTCAATTGCAGCGTAGGCAGAATCCTGATCTACCTGGGATAACCAGGCTCCTACAGGAGAATAGAGAAATAAGGCAGAACAGTTGAATTACTGAATGAGAACCTGATTTTTTCCAGTAAAATAATATACAGCTCAATTACTGTATAAAAGTATGTTATTAATTTTAATGTTTCAAAGCCTTAATTCTAAAATTCCGCTTAAGCATACCCCCATGATGAGTTCTATTTATACTACACACTGAATAGCCAAACAATACATTCCCTAAAATAGAAGAAACATCAAAAAAGAAATTTTTATGTAAGTCATGGAAATACTTGATAAAGATTTCTTGAAATACTTTTCCAGGACATAGAAGTCTGTCACCTTAATCCATATTACAACTCCTCCAGAATGTTGATTACTACTGAAATGCTTATTCTTACCTCTGCACCTGGATTAGAACCCTTAAAATAGAAAATTTAATACTTGACTAGTCAGGGTAATTTTCAGTGATGTAAATCCCCTGTTCTGCACAATCAACCTTCTACAAAGGCTAGGGTTTAAATGGTAATCATTGTGTGTAAGGTAATAAATGTCCCTGATTCTTTGACACCAAATACAGTTTAAATTTCTCTTTCATATCTAGGATGAAATATGAAACGAAGAAACCACTTACTATTTCTAACTTCAAAACGGTTTCTGAAAAGCCTTTGTGGTCTTTTAATATGTTTCTGTTGAAACACTTCCTCATCCTCTAGTGAGGTCCTAGCATAATGCCCAGTAGCAATTGCATCTGCTCCTATCAAGAAAAAAAAACAAAACACAAAGGCACATACTTGAAATTCAGGAATTTAAAATGGGATTATAAATATCCAGTAAGAACAGCAGAAAGCAGTGAAGGAAGAAAACCTATAGAGAATTCTTATACTGACAATAATCATACTCCTGCTATTTAAATAATGTAAACTATTAATCAACATGCCAGCACTTGTGGTTTTGTACTTTAAGGACCACCTAAGAATGTAAAACTTAATGGTCAGGTCAATGTACGTCCCTGAATTAAATCTGTTCCCACATACGAGCAACCTAATCTAGTGGAAGATGTCCCTGCCCACGACAGGGGGATTGGACTAGATGACCTTTAAAGGTTCTTTCCAACTTGAACCATTTTATGATTCTCTGTGTAAAAGCAAATTTAAAACCAAATACTTTGCAAGTATTGAAATACTGCCACAGAGATATGTGAATTAGGCATGCATAGGAACTCATGTTTTTCCCCACCTTTTCAAGAGTTTGTATCCTTTAAGCACTTCCACGGCACACACTCTGTACTGACACACTTGAAAATGCCTTACCAAGGTTATCCATAGCATAATGAAGAAAGTAGTTGAATTTGATGTGCTTGTTACACACAATATCAGGATTAGGAGTCCTTCCCAATTCATACTCTTTTAAGAGGTCACTGTAAAATAAAGATTCAAATGTATATCGACGTTATTAACACTGCAAAATACTATCTGAGACTGAACGATCTGTTTAAACATGAGAACTTGAGACCCAGTCATACTAGGCATTTTATGTAAGAAATAAAACACCCGTTAGATCTTAACCTGTAAAAAACAATGCTTGGAAGATTTTCTCCAAAGTGCACTGACGACATGGTCAAATGATCACTCACAATCTTGTAACCACGTTTTATTAAATTAATACTCCCACAGGGAAGACATGGCTGCCCACTGTGCACATCCTACTCATCTCTGACAAAATACTTTCAGAATTAAACAGCCCTGTTTAATTTTTCAAAGTGACAGTGCAGTGGAGTACACACTAGGAGTTACTGTGTCTCAGCTGAATGGACAATAACTTAATCTGCAATAACGTCACCATAAGCAGTCGGGGACCTTAATTTTAAGAGAGATTTTTTCCTGTCTTTTTTTTTTTTCCCCTCCTTCAAGAAATTCAAGCAAGTTTCTCAAAGTCATGTTGTAGTTTTACACTGTCACGTAATTAAAGTGCTTAGCATTATTTGCTTGAAAACACTGAAATAATAACTAATGAGATTAAACCAGCACACAGCGATGCACTGAGATATCAAAAGGCCTGATCACTGCATTATTTTGCGAGTCCTCAGTAGACACTGAAGTCAGATGGAACTGAGGCATAGACTGGATATAAAAGAACACCAGCAACCCTAGTATTTGGACTTGGGGGTACTGGTGGATGAAAAGCTGGACATAAGCCAGCAGTGTGCGCTTGCAGCCCAGAAGGCCAACCGTATCCTGGGCTGCATCAAAAGAAGCGTGGCCAGCAGGTCGAGGGAGGTGATTCTGCCCCTCTACTCGGCTCTGGTGAGACCCCACCTGGAGTGCTGCGTCCAGCTCTGGAGCCCTCAGCACAAGAAGGACATGGAGCTGTTGGAGCGGGTCCAGAAGAGGGCCACAAAAACGATCCGAGGGCTGGAGCACCTCTCCTACGAGGACAGGCTGAGAGAATTGGGGCTGTTCAGCCTGGAGAAGAGAAGGCTGCGGGGAGACCTTATTGCGGCCTTTCAGTACTTAAAGGGGGCCTATAGGAAAGATGGGGACAGTCTTTTTAGCAAGGCCTGTTGTGACAGGACAAGGACTAATGGTTTTAAACTAAAGGAGGGTAGATTTAGGCTAGATATAAGGAAGAAATTTTTTACAATGAGGGTGGTGAAGCACTGGAACAGGTTGCCCAGAGAGGTAGTGGAGGCCCCATCCCTGGAAACATTCAAGGTCAGGTTGGACGGGGCTCTGAGCAACCTGATCTAGTTGATGATGTCCCTGCTCACTGCAGGGGGGTTGGACTAGATGACCTCTAAAGGTCCCTTCCAACCCAAAGCATTCTATGATTCTATGATTCTATTTGGTTTTACTTTTCACCATCTGAAACAGAATCAATTGCTTCTTCCTCACCATGTTATACAATACATTTATAAGTAGAAAATACAGCAACATATCTTTTATTTTGTCTAACTCCTTTTTCACAGTTCTGAATTCAACAATTCATACTAACAACTAAATCACCTGGGTCTACCCCTCTTGCTGGCTCAGCACTGTACTCTTACGATAACACAATACTCCTTCGTAAATACTGCAAAGAGGACGCTGGAAGCTTTATAAAAGACTCAGCATAAAGCCAGGCCCATCAGTTCAGAACTTCAAGTAAAGTACAGAACCGGAGAAAAGGCAATGAAGGATGCCTACTGAATCTCCCTCTGACACAAAGATCTGAAACAGACTTTGCACAAACCATGGGAAAGACGAGACCTGGAATAGTTCTCTTGATAAAAGGTGTTTTTTGATGAATAACCCTTTAAAGAGAGATCCAGAGGAAGAGTAAGTTCAAGGTCACGGATGACAGTAAAGAAAAAAGGATTCTGAAACAAACCAAGACACTTGCAACAGATTGTTTGGTAACACTGTACTAATACATGCTGAGAAGCAAAAGAAAAGCTGATCTGCTATGATCTTTGATTCACTGTCATCTACAGACACCCCACACCCCTCGAGTTTTGATAACATTTATTCATTCTCTCACACCAGGAGGGAAAAATGGAGTCAACTTTGCCAGGACAGGGCTGTTTTCTTCACTGACTGTACAAAAGTTTAGTGCTCAACTTGACGTCCTTTCAACACGAAGTAGAAGTAGCATGACTAGGTTATTCCTCAGTTTCTTCTAAGACAAGGTAACAACAGCACTACTTAAAGGGGGATGATGAAGATCAGGGAACAACTTTTATGTACTTGTGTTGAGCGCATAAAAGCTAAATTATGTCGTTATACCAATACTTCCCTTTTTCTCCTGCCTCCCAAGAAAAACTCTCAGCATTTCCTATGTAGAACTTTCTTCCCCTAAAGTGGAACAAATTCACAGAAAATCTGAACACCCTCTTTAGAGAAGAGTTTCAAATTTGTTATAAGTTTAAAGAAGCAAGGCTAGTTCATGATCACTTTGTGGTAAACTGGATCCAGTGTATATTAATGTAAAATGCACTGCATAAATTACACACACAGACAACAATCGCACCCCATTAAATACTTTTCTCTCAAGTTGCAATAAGATTGGGCCAGTATGTGGGAAGCAGAAGAAATAAGCCGCAACAAAACAATTGCTACACGCTCATAATAACTAGGCAGAAATCTCCTATTAATTTAAAAAATAGCAAACATATTAAAACCAACGTATAAATTCTGATCTTAAATACAAATGAGAGAAAAAGTAATTCCTCTGATATTTAACAGGCTTCAGTACTTTCAGCACTGATAATACTGCAATAAATCGCCATTGCCCATTATCTGTCCACCCTTACTTTTCACAATAACACAGTACTACACTAATATACTGAAAGACCATCTATTTTAAACATGTTTCTACCTGAATACTTCATTCCAGTATTCTTTCACATAGGAAACCTGGTGAAAAGGAATATCAAGCTTCTGACAAACGCGGTAGGCATCTTCGCAATCTCTGTCAACGGAGCAAGCTCCTTGTTCATCCAGAGGGTCCCAGTTCTTCATAAAGACGCCTGTCACCTGGTAGCCTGTGAAATGAAGGTAAGAATGACTTAGTGAAATTCTTACAGCCTGGACCCACCACCTGTGTTTTTCAAGACGTGCTTGAGCAACTGCTTGCTTCAGAAGATGCGAGTAGTCCCCCACTAAGCAAACGTCCTGCTAAGCTGTACAGTACAGTTACTGTACGACTGGGTTTTTTTTCTACAGCTAACAAAGAAACAAGCTCTGCTGGTAATCTAAGGCGACGGCACTTCCTCACCCCGCGTTCCTCCCATCCCCTCCTGTAGCGCTCACTGCTGCCGCCCCCCGAGGTGCCCGGCTCTCCGAGGTGCCCTGCCCGAGCTGGGGCTGTTCCACCCGCCGGAGGAGCCGGGTGAGCGCGGGGAGGCGCCGGCGGGACTCAGCCGCGGCCGGGCAGGAGAGCCGGGAGGGGACCGAGAGGCGAGGCGTGACCCCGCAGCGCCGGCGGAAGGCAGTGCCCGGCCCCGCCACCCTCCCCGCCCACCTCGGCGGCGCAGCAGCAGGGNCCGCCGCTTCCGGCCGCCCGCCCCCCGCTTCCGGCGGCCGCGGCCCGGGGCGGTGCGGCACCCAACGGCGCTCGGGGAAAACGCGGCCTCCCCCTCGGGGGTTCCGGCACCGAGCAGTGGACACCCTTTTCCTTAATGCAGCCGCACGAGTGGCGTGGGCGCGCGCAGGTGCCCCCCGCTCGCTGCTGAAGGCACGCACCGGGGACCACTCGCCGTGGTTTCCCCCTTCCCTGCTTAATTCAGTGCCACGCAGCCGGCCTGCACCTCTCCCTGCAGGGAAGCAGGGTTCAGGCCCACGGCCGCAGGGGAGAAAACGCATTGTGAAACCAACCCGAAAGGTGGAAAAATCAGAAGAACTCTCCGGCCCACAACCCTCCCCGCCTCAGGCCAACCAGAACCCTCAAACACACACTCCACACAAGAGCCTTCCGACTGTCTATGAGCAACAGGACTCAGCAAATTGAGTTGGACAAAGGAGGACGCAGAAGAAAACATTACAGACTCCATGTGATTGCTTCATGTGCATTATCACTTAATAAGCCAAAGGTTATTGCACCTGGCTCCAGCTGCTACTGCAGAGCAGTGCAGTGTCCCCAGCAAGACACCCTTTGCTAACCCTGCCTCAAGCGCCTCTGGGTGTTTGAGCAACTGACTCGTACCTGGAAGGTTGGAATTTGGCTCCCAGTTGAAGACACACCGAGCTGTCAACTCGGTGTCTGAACTCCAATGAAGGCTAGTCAATAGAGGCTGTGAGTCCCAGAAGCGTTCAGCTGGCCAGGTGCCTGCTTAGGACCACGCATTTGGGTGTTTTGACCACCAGATGACTCCCACTTGTTCATAAGTTGTCACAGTCATGCTCAAAACTGAGATTTAGATCTGCTGCCTGCAAAAGCGTACATTCACAAAATGTGGTAGGGGCAGAGAATACTTGGCTCTCCTGCAAGTCCTTGAAGTATAGGGCATAAACCCATTTACCTCTTTTTTTAAAAGAAAACACAAATACATCACTCATAAAAGTTCATGATTTTTTTTAAAAAAATATTTCCCTCTGTTTCAATTTAGAAACATGCAACCAAACTCATTTCTCCCCCCATTTAAAGGCTAGTCGAGGACCTGGTTTGAGTATTGCTTTTGAGTATTGAGTATTTGAGTATTGCTAACTGCACAGCATTGGCTCCAGTAAACGCTTTGGTTAAAGAAGCCCTCTTGCTTTTCACAGAAGGAAAGCAGGAACAAGCAAAGAAAGTATACAAATTCCACATTTTTGTGGTTCATATCTGGCAGGAGCAGGTAGCATGGTTGTCTCCTCCGACTCAGAAGAGTCTTCACAATCTGGCCAAAGGCCTTTATTCAGAACAGAGTCTGAGACTTCCGTGGTTACTGCAAAGGCAGCTGTGCTGAGAAATAGGCAAGTGCCTTCAGATAAAGTCAAGGCAGCAGCTTTGTTCAGCATCAAAATGTTTGACAAACTCATCTGAACACTTAGAGTCACCAACTTCCACCACTTTTTGGATTAATACAAACAGCTGAAAATCCATTTCCATCTCTTGATAAACTTTCATAAATATATTAAGCTAGTACATACATGGCAGAAGTCTCTAGTCTCCAAGACAGGCTTGTTGCTTCAACATTATGGGCTACTACTGTGTGCTTTTTCATTTCCATTCACCTCCCTGTATTTAAAATCTCCATGTATTATCCAAGTGTGGCAAATTCAGGTAAGACAGCATTTTTCTGTTCTTTGAGAGTGAGAAAGTTCAAGTCTAACCTTCAAATGTCAAGACTATACCATCTGCAGTAACAAGCTGTTGCTTTCTCCTTTGAATCACAGAAATTCATCTGCTGCTGTTAGTGTATTCCACTAGCATTCAACAGTAAAACGTTTATTTCCAAACTTGCTAACACTTTTGTATGAAAAACCACCCTGAATTCCACTAGCTTTACCTACATCTTAATATTTGTTAGTGAAACACTAAAATAGTCTAACCAAAGCCTGTAATAAAAGGATGCTATTTCGTACAACAGTTTGGTAAACAATTCATTTATTTTAAATTAAATCTTCGTTGCACATAGGGGATAAGGAATCAAAGGATAATTGGTAAGAAATAAAAAGAGACAGGCTTCCAATACAGAGAATATCCCTTTTTGCCTCAGAGCAACACAGTTTAAATATATCCATTGCAGCACATCCATCAACAGAACCATTAATCACTCAGTTTGACTATATCAAGACTGTTAGAATTCTATTGTGTTAATGCAGTTCATCAGATAATCTATAGCAATCTTCGGAAAAAAAAACCCAAACAAACCAAAACTGTATGAGTGAAGAGTAACACCTAAACACTTTAAAAATATCACAGATGCCAAGAATTCTTCATTTCAACTCAAGTTCAGAACTTGAGTAGAGGAGAATCCAGATTTTCTTTGTTTACATCAGGACTCAGAGTGATAAGAGGCGAACTCAAATCAATTAGCTGAAAGAAAAAAAATAGAATTTAGCTATTGTAGTCAGCTGTTGTACATAACTACCAGCAGCAATAATCTTTATTGACACAGTCTTCTCAAGTACTTTTTTTTGTTTAGGATTCCTGTTAGTATCCAGAAGACAGACACAAGCACCACACTCAAGCTTTTCGGTTCAGGTTTTTAAACATCTAGCTCATTCTTAGACAAGCACAAGCTTCTCACAAGGTGGTTATTGCCTGTACTCACCTTAAAAGCCTAAAATGCTTTTCTAAGTTTCACTACTATGCATATTCAAGTGACACTGTCATCCAGGCAGGGCAGAGCACTTCTGAACTCCTCTGAACATGCCCCCAAAAGTCAGACTTCTGTGATCCTCTTCTGAGATACTTTGAAGGACCTGATATTAAATTGATCCCAACTACATCTAACATTGTCAAAGGCTACATCCTCATAGCAGGCATCTACCTTCAAGCCACTAGTGTACAAAAAACACCTGCCCAGAAATGCTTGTCAAATTCAGAGTAGATTCCAACACACATCTTTCAACTAAGGAGGGGATTAGGAGAGGAGTTAAACAGGACAGCCTTGCTCTTTTGCTGAAAATGAGCTGCTGCTGCCAGGAACTGAAAATTTGCAAGAAAAGAAAAACAAGAGTCAGCATGCCTACTCTACTGAAGACAAAATTCACTTACTGCTTCAGAACAGTTTCATTCTTTAAACAGCTGCTTTAAGCATTAAGTTCTTTCTCCATCCTCTTCCTTTTCCTACTTGCAGATTGCTCACTAAGCTCTAGTTTAAAGCACATTGTTTGATTTTAAACATCATGTTCTCTTTACTTAAGAGCACCTTAGTATGTAGTATTGCATTGAACATATCGAGCTAATATTAAATAATTCTTAAATATTGTGGAGCTGCTCTGCAAACAAGTATATGCAGCCAGCTGACATTTTTCTGCTAGCATATTTGCACCAGAAGACTATGAGGACAGGCTGAGAGAGTTGGGGTTGTTCAGCCTGGAGAAGAGAAGGCTACAGGGAGACCTTAGTCCAGCCTTCCAGTACCTGAACGGGGCCTACAAGAAAGCTGGAGAGGGACTTTGTACAAGGGCACGTAGTGATAGGACAAGGGGTAATGGCTTTAAACTGAAAGAGGGTAGATTTAGATTAGATATAGGGAAGAAAGTCTTCACTATGAGGGTGGTGAGGCACTGGAACAGGTTGCCCGGAGAAGTTGTGGGTGCCCCATCCCTGGAAGTGTTCAAGGCCATGTTGGATGGGGCTTTGAGCAACCTGGTCTAGTGGAATGTGTCCCTGCCCACGGCAGGGGGGTTGGACTAGATGAGGTTTAAGGTCCCTTCTAACCCAAAACATTCTATGATGCTATGAATATAACTTACCTTTACCTGCCCTGATAATGTAGGCTTTAGAGGAGTAATCTTATTCACTTCAGGAGTATTGGAAAGGTCAATCAGAGGTCTACTTTCACATTCCAAAGTGCATGGGAGAGATTTGTATACTCCAATATCTACCAGCAAGGCCTTAAAAAAAAAAAAAAAAAAGATAGTTCAGTTTTTTCCCCCATGTTCTCCATGCTTCCTTCATAAACATTTAGGCAGTCAATTTAGCTTATACAGCTGTAATAATCACAGAACACTTTATTTACAGGTTGGGTATTTTTCATGCAGGATCGTTTGCACACAGTGTAAAAACCTCAGCTCTTGCTCTGCCAATGGCTAGCATCACAAATAGGGAAAATGTAGTGACACAAAGCAAAAGATCTCCTTGGGGCATAAAACAATTTTTCACTTAAAAGCGAAGTTAAGTCAAATTTAAAACAGAAGAGTAATAAATCTCTTAATATTTAAATGACTTTACTACAATTATTGTGCAGTGTTATTTTAGCCATATAAACTACTCCGCAGAACTCCAAACTTTAGTTACGCTTTTGTCCCATTTAACTACTCTATACATGTACTAAGCAATTCTATAAGAGATACTTCATGCCATCAAGTAAGCTAACAAGGAAAATACTGATGCACTAACATCAAGTAATTAATCCACAGATTATTCTACACCTGAACATTTGTAAATCAATAGCCACTTCGACAGGTTAGTATTTCAGAACTACCAGTTCAGTCCTTTCTCATTAATGCCTGTGGACTGCCAGCTTTCAACATGAAGCCAGTAGATTCTTGGGAGAGGAGAAAAGTGTTCACTGGAATATGTACATGACACTTTTAGCTAAGTTTACTGCTACATGGGTTTTGGGGTTTAATTCTCACTCATTGTATGCAGATTTGCACTGCTATTAGGTGACTGAATTTAGCTACAGCAGTGCATTTTTCTTTTTTTTTTCCAAAGGGGCTTTATGGCTGCAATAGGAACTGCCCTGTGACACTGCTTTTCTGATCAAGTCCACAAGGATTTCACAGCACTTATCCAGAAGTGAAAATTTAATATGAAATCTGCAAGTATTTGACCGTTCAGCTTTGAGATGAGAACAAACTTAGTGGAAGCACTGAACAGATGTTCAGTGCTAAAAACAGGCACTAGAGGGTGCACATGCTTAGAGTTAATCCATTTTAACCTCATGTGTACTGACGTGGTTTTCCTACTTATCCCTCAATCTTGAAATAATTTCTTTTCAAGCAGTTTACTTAGTACTTCTGTAGAAAAATGTATTGTCATTTCTTACCTCGGTTTGTTTCTCTTCAGCCAGCTGATTTTGTACTTCAGCCTCTTTTAATTTGTTTTCTACTACTTCTGTAGCAGTTTTTTCTGGTGAGAAGTTAAGTGCAAGAGGTAGCACAGGTGCAGGAGATATTTCATCTTCTGAAGAAGATATCTGCATCTTACTCTCTTTTGGCTGTTTAGAACTAGGGAAAAGAGCATTGGCAATAACTGAGTTCTTTAATCAGCATGAACTACTAAAGATAGACAAGGTAATGCCCTAACCTCATTTTCTCCTTTTTTACCCCAAGTTTTGATGACCAAAAGGCTTCCCATATTTTCATCCAAAAGTATGCTAGTTACGTGCAAAATACAAGATATTTCATGCTGCAATAAATTTATAGCCTACCCATGCAGAAAAAAAAATGAGCTAGTGACTTCAGGATGATGAAGAATTTAGTCTTAAGTTGACATATACATGCAGCCTAAACTTCACACGTGGGATTTTGGGTTTTTTAAGACTTTGAAGAAACAACTAGCAAACAAGTACTGATACTGCATATCACTGAGCAACCCACTTCAGTCCCTGCTGAGAGGAAGTAGACACCAGCTAGAGGACCAGGGGTTGTATTCTGATTAGTATGATAAAATCATTGTAGAGAGAGTAATTGTTTCCTTGAGAGAAAAGACTATTTTGGACATTTAGCCTAAGTAACATGACATATAGGAAGAGTTTTCTAGCTATTCCTGCTTTAATACAGTTCATCTCCACCAACCATGAAGCAAGCCTGCATAAATATATGGCACTTGTGAGAAGACATTGGGCTGATAATACGAAGGAGGCAACATAATTAACAACAGTATAGGATTCACTCATTCTGCAAGCAATTATTTCAAATGAAACATAGGTAAATCTGCTCAGAAACTAAAGTTCAGTCAACTAAACCCATGGCTTTTTGACTGGTGCTTTAACAAGGTTTAATTTTACAGAAGCATTGGCAACAGTATAAAACAAAGTTGAGTAATATGTACTTTAACCAGCTACTTCCCTTCATCAGAAGGCAACAGCAAAATAACACCAACGCCAAATCTGTTTTCAGTCAGAGCATCGGATACGTCTTAAGTTGTCTGCTAGCTCAAGAAATACAAATAATTTCTTATTAGAGATTATAATTCTTTAATGTTAGATATTGATTCATCTCAGTAAGGCTTATAGTATTTTACTAGTCCCAAGATATAAATCTTTATTAGGCCTATACAGTATCTATGCTCAAATGCTTTATTCTAACATCTAGCAGAGGTCCTTGAAACCTGAAAGTCATCATTAAAATTCATTTAGAGGCAGTTTGCCTACAATACTCATTTCATATATCCATATATGGTTTCTGTCTTACCCAGCTGTAAGAGTCTTCGTGGTAGAAAAGCTGGAACTTTGGCAAATAGATGCAGCATGTGGAGAAAATGCCGTTCTTGGTGCAGTTTTAGGAGTCACTGCTGGAAATCGTGATATACGACGAACAGGTGTAGGTAAGCCAGACCGTTTCAGACTGGCAGGAGTCATGGAGACAGATTTCTGAGGAAAACAATAATTCTGAAAGATCCCATCTTCTGAGACTTTCACAGGAGTGCTGACT
This sequence comes from Balaeniceps rex, assembly GCA_013401315.1. Lineage (NCBI taxonomy): Eukaryota > Metazoa > Chordata > Aves > Pelecaniformes > Balaenicipitidae > Balaeniceps > Balaeniceps rex. The sequence continues at coordinate 149,648 of VYZW01018339.1, read as the reverse complement.
GCCATGGCACTAAGAAAGGAACATGCATTAGCCAAAAGCTTCTATAAACAGTTTTAGTCAAACTATTCTACCAAACAATAGAAATAAGTTTCCCTTTGGTCAATAAGGGAAAGGTAATCATCATAAAGTTGATAATCACAGCATAGTAAGGGCTTTACTTCATAAGAATTCTTTTATGAATGACTCTAGTCTATTTAGCGTTGCAAAGAAAACCCTCCTCTGAAGAGAGTGGGGGGGTTGTTTGGTTTAGTTTTGGGTTTTGGTTGTTTTTTGGGTTTTTTTAAAATCAGCTCCAATAGCCATTAACACAACTAACCTGGAGGGTCTCAAGGGACTAGACAATGAAGTTAGAACTTCTCAAGATTGTTACAACACCCAACCATGTTGCATTCTAAGAAGTATGCCTCAGTACATTCAATTTTCAGTTAAGCCCTACCTTCCAAGTGTGCCAGAAAACGTTAATCCAAGAGATGGTGTTACAGCTCTTGGTGCCAATTTGTTTGATGGTGTATCTAAAGAGAAAAGTTTTGTTAATCGCTATCCACATTCATATTTATTATTTTTATAACAGATACCTTTCAGTTAAAATACTAATTCACTTCCTTCCAAGAGGTGGACAGAAGTGTGATGAGACAAATAACAAGCATTCAAGGTAACATTTGCTTTTAATAGCCAAGCTAGAAGACAGGTCATGCAAAGTATGTGCTTACCTCCATTCTTCACTGGAACCTTAGTTTGACTTGTAGGAACAGACAAAACTCTAGCCTTGGGCTTTGGACATAGGCTTCCTTTTGTTGCACTTCCATCTTTATTCTGCTGACATAGCTTCTGCAGGCTGGGAACAGAGCTCAGCCTCTGAATTCCACTGCCTACAACCTCAGATGATGTTGCAGAAGCTGAAGAATTAGCCAAGCCTACAGCACTAGATATTTTGGGAGTGCTAGCTGATCTTGCTTGTTTTGTGGATTTCTCAGTATTGGCAGGCTGCAGAGATGACACTCTGGTAGGTCTGGCAAGGGCCAACCTGTTTGTGCTAGATGAAAGCTTAGAGCCACTCACACTAGCTTTTGAAGACGTGCTTGATCTTCCTGAAATAGAAAGTTAAATTATACTTCTGAATCATCACTTATTGCTAAGTTTTTGACTAAGCAGAATAATTATGCTCACACAGGAAAGAAAAACAGCAATTTACAGCATTTAAATTTATGTTCAAACAACTCAAGTTTAAGGAGAACACATACAACTACTGAAAACTTACTCCCTGAGTTCTCCAGCAATTTTGCCTGTTTTAGAAAGTCTCGTCACCAAATTTCTGAATTACTACAAATCAAGTCAAAGAATATTCTTCAAGGTATGCCAAAAGAGTTTGCAGATTCAAGTTACATTTTCAACATTTTCTCACAGCATAGTTGGCTGTGTTGCCTTAAACAGGCATTCAGGAAGGTAATAATTCAAGTTACACTGATTAACACCATGGGCTGAACTACGCCACAAGTGCTTTTCTCAGTTTTCTGTATTGTTTCTTACTTTTAGTCTGTAGGTTACTTTCATTAATAGGATGAATCTTGACTAGGCACTTCTACTGTATAAAATAGTTCTTATTAAGCTTTAACTTTTGCTGATATATTATCCATCCAGAAAAAAATTACAAAATAAAAATTTGCAGTAACTTGATATCTTGATAGATCTACAAGAACTGTAGTGCTTACATCTGTCAGTATTTTTAGGAGACTATTTTCCTGATCCTTCAAGGCTTACTGAAAGTGTCAAATTAATGTCTTCATTATAGTATAAGCCTCTTGGCTGTATTCAGTTATCTCCCCAGAGTTTTTTTTTCAATCTGCTCGAGTAAAGCTCATCCTTTTATTAGGCTTACAAAAACTCAGAACTAGGCCTTCCACCTTCCTTCCATATTTCAGTTGTTTTGGTGTTTTGGTTTGGGTTTTGTTTTTTTTTTTTTTAAATTCAAGTTAGACAAGCTTACAGCATTCAGAAGCTCACATACTTGACTATAATAGAAATCATGTATGAAAAGAATGGGTTCCCTGAGGCATTTCTAGCTGTGTCAGACCCTCGCATGTAGCCATCAGGCTTACATGAATCCAGTTTTTACAAATGATAGAAGTCTAAGATTTATCTTTAGTCCACAAGGATTTATTGGGCTAGCCTACAAAATTTATTCTCTATTCAAAACATTTCTTACTGCTCATATGTACTGGACACCATTAAAACATATCCAAGCCCACAGTCCAAGACATGCTTAGCTACTTCAAAATTAATTCATGGCACGAATCTGTAGTAAGAGTGATTACCATTTTTTCCTATGGGAGAAATGGGTAAACTTGAATTCAGACTTGAGTTCATGCTGGAAACTGATGATGATGAAGATGAAGTAGTCTTTCTTGTGAGACCACCAGCAACACCAGGAAGTTTCAGATGTGTTGTCTTCTTTAAGCCAGGCTGAATCAGAGAATATAGTTTATTCAAAAGCAAAAAACTATTTAACACATTTTGCCATGCTTTTTCTTGGTGTTGTAGCTTTTTATTTGTGAATTTTAGAGAAGCTGCTTCCTCAGATTACCGTTTAAAAAGTGAATTTTCTTAGAAGCAGTTCATTATGTCTGAGTTATTGTAGAGAACTGGAACATCAGATCTAGGAGGTGGACTGTTATTTTTATCCCTGCCACAAACTTGAGTATAGACTTAAAGGGTTTAAAGAATAAAGAGTAACCCCAGGCACCAGTATACGCTGGGCACCAACCAGCTGGAAAGCAGCTTTGCAGAAGAGGCCCTTGGGAATGCTGGTGGACAAGTTGAACACAAGCCAGCAATGTGTCCTTGCAGCAAAGAATGCCTACAGTATCCTGGGCTGCATTAGGAGGGGTGTTGCCAGCAGGTCAAGGGAGGTGATCCTTCCCCTTGGCTCACCACTGCAGAGGCCACACCTGAAGACCTGTGTCCAGTTCCAGGCTCCCCAGTATGAGAGCGATTTGGAGCTACTGGAAAGAGTCCAGCAAAGGGCCACTTAGATGATTAAGGGACTGGAGCATCTCCCATCTGAGGAAAGGTTTAGAGAGTGGGACTGTTCAGCCTAGAGAAGAGAAGGCTCAAGATGGATCTCATCAATATATACAAATATCTGAAAGGACAGTGTCCAGTGGTGCCTGGTGACAGGACCAGAGGCAATGGACACAGACTGAAACACAGGAAGTTCTACGGCTGAACATCAGGAGACACTTTATTGTGAGGGTCACTAAGCACTGGCACAGGTTGCCCGGAGAGGTTGTTGAGTCTCCATCCTTGGAGATACTCAAAAGCCATCCTGGGCAACCAACTGTAGGTGGCCCTGCTTGAGCAGGGGGTTGCACCAGACGACCTCCAGATGTCCCTTCTAACCTCAACCATTCTGTGATTCAGTGAAGTGGCATGCAGCATGGAAGTAGGTGTCTAAAGCTTCAAAACAACTCCTGACAGCTATAGATATTCTACCTTCATACAAGTTATGTCAGCCTTTTCATACGGTATAGTTAACTACACACATCAAAAACTTTGTTTCTTACAGAAAATTGTTGATCACTTATACCTGCAGCTAGTGCTTTAAAAACAAAGGTAATGCTTGTTAATCCAACACATTTATAGTTGCTCTTAAGGCTGTTCATTGTGTTATAGACTCAGAACACACATTCGAGAACGGCAATTACAGAACAGAGGCTACTTTTCCTTAAAACCATTATACACAACAATATAGCTTTAAATTAGAAAGTAAACTATATTCAGTTTTTTCTTTTTATCTTTTTATTATTTTCATATTAAGAAAGCTTGCCATTACCTTACTTGGTGCAGGTAGGGCTTTTGTGTCTTGCGCTGAGGAACTGCCACTGAACGAAGACTCAAAGACATCTGAAGCAGCACTAGATCTATCAGAGATTGGATCTTCAGATGATCCCATGCTGTTCAAGTCTCTTTTTGTAAAAATGCTAGTATGTTTTCCTGGTTTGGGCTGCAAATTTCAATGCAACATTTTAAAAGCTACTACTGTTTCTAGAAACGACTATAAAGCTTTTTACACAAATTGGTTCTGTTAAGAAACCAAGACAACAGTCAATGAAGAAGCCTTTGAACCCAGTCAAGTCCTTAGTCTTTAGACTAATATAGTTTAAGTTAGTCTAGTGAGTGTATTTGCTAAGTACTAGAACATTCTTGAACCCAGATATTGGTCATCAACCTAAGGACAGTTCTGCAACAGTTCATCAGCACAAATTTCATATAATCACATTCACCTACATACTGTAACAGCTGTTCCTTACAACTATGAGATCTCCATTTAATTCATATTCTTCTGCTTTACTCTACTTTCCAAAAGATGAGACATTACAATAGTAGACTGCATCATCCAAACTGTCTGTTTAGACAGTGGGGTACAATTTGGCTAGTTAAAGCATTAAGACTGTGCCTTTTCTTATAGCACCCAAAAATCAAGAAGAGACTTATACCACAAAGGAATCAAAAGGTCTCCTATTTTCTATAGGTGATGATTCCCAAGGAGTCTACATCACATTTTCAGTAAAATCTGCAGTACATACTAGAGCCTGAGCCATAAGGTGTAGAGCAATAAAATCTAGAAGATATTCTATCTAGGGACTGGGATTATGTGCACGCAAGGTCACTAACACAACTGTTTCCCTGCTATCCTAGAATACATTTTCAGGTGGCCACATAGCCATATCCTAAATGTAATACCATTAATCAGTGCTTTCCATGATTGAGACAAGTTGTGGACAGAACTAGAGCTGAAAAATTTTCCTGACCTATCAAAATAATTGGGGTTTCCCCACCACCACCTCCATCGACAAGGGTTAACAGTTAGCAAAGCCATTGTTGCACATTAAGTCACTAAGAACAGTGCAGTAATTTTACCAACAACAAAACAGTGTTTAAACAGAAGCCAGGAACGATGGTATTCACAAAACCAGCATCCAATGGAAAAGAAATTTGCCTGCAGGTGCCCTACATTGTCATAACAGATAAAATAGTTGGCTACTATACCATAGTATCTGCCCTGAGTTTTCTTCTTTATACATGACAACGTTTCCTGCCTAAGGATCTTATGAGGTAGAGAAACATCAGAAGATTAAAGTTCACTTTTAAAAATAAAAGCTTGTAGACAGTTTAAACATTCCTAAAACACACAAATGCCATGCTTAAAGAAAACATTGCTGCCCAGAAGTTGTCTTTACCTTTTCAATAGTCAAATTGCTTTTTCCAAGAGTAGATGATGGTTTTGCTATTGGCAGTTTGCCAGTTGCCTTCATATTTCCTTCCTTAGTTTTTGCTTCTTGTGTCAGAGGTGAACTGGCAATTTTTGTAGGAGATACATGAATTTTAACAGGGCTTCTGCTTGGAGTGGTACGAAGAGCATGTGTTTTGTCATCTGACAAAAGTTTATCCGATTCCTTCTGAAAACAAGGTGGCAGCTGACATGCTGGGGTATCCCACACACAGTATGTCTCCCTCTTAACAGCCCTAGGACTTTTCTCTATGTTTTGGTTTCTCAGTATTTTCAATTTTGACTTTGAGTCCTCCACAAATTTTTCTATAATCCTGTTTTCCCATTCTTCTGATTGGCTTATTTTAGTCTGTTCATTCTTGCTTCCAGTCTCTATTTGCAGTGCTAACAAATGAGCTTCTTTGAAAATCTCCACAAATTTGTCTCCTGTAAGTGGACTCCACATGAGTTTATCATCAGAAGCAGTCACACTCTTTTTTTCAGCACTTTTTTTTGCTTCAATATTGACAGCAATACATTTTTCTTTGTGTCCCAAAGGTCCAACAAAAACTTCATCTTCATTTCCACTACGAAGAAAAATAAGTCAGCCCAGCACCTTACATGTGTCTATTTTAAAGGTATAATTTACCCTTCACTTACCTTGCTGGAGAGAGTGAAAGGTCAAAATCAAACTTTTCATCAGTCAAAAGAGGAAAGTCTGAAACTGTAACAACAAGCATTTTGTCACAGTGGGGATTTGCAATAAAAATGATTGCATTATGCTTTGACAATTTGGTGAAGCTGATGTCAGATGGCAAAGAAAGTTTTATCTACCAAGTTTAAATAATTAAAATAATAAAAACATGTTTTAGGTCAAAGAAATTGAAGGTACAGCTGTGAATATGATCATAATTGTGATAGATGCCCAAATATCATGAAAGATCACAACGCTAATTTCTAAGCATCCATAATAGGAACATGGGATCTGGCTGTAGGAAAGGGTATCAGCAGCCTCCAATCAAGAAAAGTGAGAATATATAATCTAGAGCTATACGACAATGCAGTTATCCTACCAGTCAGTTCTTTTCTGGTTCAGACCACCACAGGACAGTAACAGGAGCCAGGGAGAAAGATTAGTTTTCCTATTAGCTAATATATACACTAAATATTAATTGAATCCACAGCAGACAGATAAGTAAAAGGGAGGAGCTCAGATATATAGAAGGGAGGTTGATGACATCATGCCACTACTACACATGCTCTAGCACCAGTGCTCCACAATTGTGCTCAAGGAGGCTTGTAAGTCTGAGACTGGCAATAGCAGCCCATGCAAGGAAACAAGTACACAGAACAAGATATAAAGCAGATACAGGAGGTCTACTGATCTGAACTGTCTTAACCTTTAATACAGGATACACCAGGTAAAGAATATCCGAACATATTCTCCACCTACCATTGCTCATGCAAATACCCAGTTTTTCTTCAATCACATGACTTGAGCAATGTGCTGCCATTTCTCTTCCTTCCTCCATAGTGTCTGGAAAATACAGAATTAGCGATGCAGTAGGTTTAAAAAAACAACAATAAGGTCACAGAATTTACGATACTGCCAAATGAGCAAGGATGTAAACATTCCCTTTGAAGGCTCTTATATGTTATGCTTAGGGACATGGTTTATGGGATGTCACACATCTCACCATCCTCTCTCGAAACATGCTATCGCATTATCTAAGACTATGTATATGTAAAGTGTTGCAACCTCTGTAAAAAGCCTTCAAATACAGCAGTGATGCCCAGGATTTCTGAAATTCTTTAACACAAACTCTGCGTTCAGCTGCAATGTGCAGCACGGCTAGACAGTTGTAGCAGAACACTGCCACCCCCCAGGCTAAAAAAACTTTTTACAGCACTAATTCGAGACTGGCATAACCGAGACTCAGTACATCTCTGCTCCGCAGAGGAAACGCGTGCTGTGCTTAAGACTGTGCCTTTCCCTTGTGGATAGAAACCCATCAAATACGATCTTCCTGCGAGCAAAGGTAGACTCGTCCCTACCTAACACAACCCGCTCAGGCTTTGCCGAGAGATTAGCCAGGAGACCCTCAGGACGAGTACCTCATGCGGTGCGGCCAGACCGAAAGGATTAACGCCGAGCACGGACGTACCAGGACTGGTCCCTCACGGGGCAGCTCAGCAAAGCCCACCGGAGCCGAGGGGATCCCACACACACACACCCGGGGGAGGAGAAGCTGCCCAGCGTGGGCTGAGCCGCTCACAACCACACGGAGCCCGGCGAGGGGCCGCCCGCCGCCCTCCCACCGCCCCACCTCAGGCGACCTCGCGTAGTGCCCCCCAACCGCAACGGCCCCGCTATAGCCGGGCCTCGGCGGAAGGCTTCCGGACACCACACCGTGGCGCCGGGGAAGCGGCTGGGGCGCCGAGGGCCCAAGGCGGTGGCGGCGGCCGCTGCCGCCCGCTCTGCTCCGCTCCGCTCCGCACTGCTCCGCTCACCTCCACGGGGCCGCCGAACAGAACGCGGCGCCGTGAGGCCGCCTGGACGTTTGAAATCGCGCCCCGCTCACGTGCCGCGCCCCGCGTGCCCTCACTGGCAGGTTCGAACGATAACGGCCCCCCCCCACGCGCGCCCCGGGGCATTCTGGGGCTTGTAGTTGGGTGGGGCTCTCCAACGGCCGCGGCCGCCGCCGCCGCGCGGGGCGCGCATCAGCGCCGGGACTGCTCCCCGCTGCTGGGCCTCGCCCCCTTACCGTGGCCAGTTTTTAACAGATTAAATATATGTAATTACTCAGGAGCTAGTAGAACTAGAGATGGGCCTCTGGAGCATCACAGCACCCAAGACCAGCGGGCTGCTGCGGGTGCCCGTGGGGTGGCTAAATGGTTGCCCGCAGCCATGTCTGGGGCCGCAACCCCTCCTGCTCCGCTCAGCCTCGCAGCCCAGGCCGCTCCTCTGGCGCTTTCCGCTCCTCAAGTGCAGGCCCCGGCCTTGCTGCTTCATCCATGCCGCTTGTCGCTGCAGAGCCTGTTTTGCCTGGCTGACCTCAGCAGCCGTGGTGGTGGCAGCAATGGAAAGGAAAGCCTCCATGTGCCTACCGTGTAGGGAGATTGGTGTCTGCAGTAGGTATCTGCAGACCTGCAGCCTGGACCTGCAAGGAGCCCAGGAGTTGTCGGGGCATTCCTGAAGCACTTGGCTTCAGCGCCCTCCTGCGGTACAGGGCCTCAGGGTGACTCCCAGCACAGCTGCCATGCTGCTTATTGTTGAGGGTGGAGATGGACTCCTTTTCTTTCCTCCACACCTTTGCTGGATATGATTGTCCAAGTAACTTAACTGCACTAAAGGGATATGTACCTGTTGCTAAGGAATAGTGAGATTCCTGGATGTCAGTCCCAACTACTGCCAATTAATACGGGCTGACCGATGGAATAGTTTTAAAAGTAGACCCATGTCAGTAAGAAACACCAGGAAAACACCACTCTTCCACATTTCTTCTGACGTTCAATGCTGTGCGGTGCTTAGGGTTTTCTCCTAATATGTGCATGGCCTCAGAAATTGCAGCCAAGTGATGTATTCTGTTCTGAATATTTTGGGGTGACTAACTAAATCACTGGACAGGAATTTAGCAGCTGAATAAGAATGGCTGATTATGACCTGCAGATTTTCATATAGACAAAATATTTTGTAATGTTTTCTCTACTTGGCCACTTATATTTTGGTATCTTTCATGGAGCTGTGCAAGCAGTGTATATGCAACTTGAGTATATAGCAAACATCCTATGTATTGGCTAATATGCATAGTAAATGGCTGGGACAAATAGGCTACTAGGCTGAGTATTAACATGCTCACCTCCTGCCTTTCCTCCTTCCCCATCACCCCAGCAATCCCTCCTGGCAGGCAGTGGTCAGTCAGGTGGGGAAGTGTCAGGCTTTGTTGCTCGTAAAACAGGCCAGTCCTCGTTATTAGAGAGTTTCTGTCTTCCAGCTTTTTATCTCAGGATTTTATATCTGTTCTCTTCAGTGTTTTTCTCATGGGTCCCTGAATTACTGTTACTGATGTAACAATTTCAGTTCTATGATTTTACCTACCGTTCTTCTCTTGCATTGCTTTAGGCTATAGAATGTCTCACTAACAGCTCAACAGCAATTTTTTTTTCAGTAAGTTGAGCAAGGGTCTGTGCCTATATTAACAAAACTGGGCCATGGGCATTATGAAGGATAATTTTCCACAAAGAGAATTATGATACAATAGAAGAATAAAAGTTGGGAGAGCTCCAGATTTTATTATATAACCAAAAATCAACAATCTCACACTTCTGAGATGAGGCTTGCACATACCTCATTTTGCTTAGTTCAGTCGAAAAGTGAAAGCATCAATCAGAAACAGAAAACCAAGATGAAACTAATGGGGAAAGGGCAAATAGGCTGTAAGTGCTATATCTTAGGACTGAAGTAGCAAAAACATATAAAGAAAACTAAAAACATACAGGAAAAATTCAGTGTACAGCTTTTATTGCGGCATCTACCGCTCTGTATGTGTTATTTAAGAAAACAGAATCCAAAAGTTGTAACTGCCAATATTCTCAGAATCAGGTCTGAAAAAGCTAGAAGTGATTCAAGTCAGTAATTCTTTACTGATGTCCAAATTCCTTCCTCCAAGTCTATAATATTTCTATTTTTCTATATTTAATATATTACTAATAGTGAAGAATGATATGACGTCCTTGGTAGCTCCACTGGTTCCAGTGACACAGTTTTACTCACATAGCCGTTGGAAGTAAACAGCATGGCCACTTCTATGGAGATGCACACTGTCGTACTAGTCTGCTTGTAACAAGTTTACTTGGAGACTCAATCAGTTTGCGTTAAACGGTCAGTCTCAATGAAATTAAAATAGCTCTTTTTAGAAATGTTCTTTATGGAAAAGAGTTTTAAGACCAATGACAGTATGAGTAAACAAGCTCAGTCTTAATTTTCTGGAGTGTGATAGCCCAAGACATATTTGGAAATTGCTAATTGTTTTACTGAAACTAAAGAAACCAATTTGATTTCTATAAATCCTATGTGAAGGAAAGGCAAAAGCCTCTAGAAATGCACCAGATCTACAAGTGCAGATTTGTCTTAACAGCAATTATATGTGGCAATAAGCTTAAACTAACATTTAAATGAGAAAGAACTTTTTTTTTTGGCAGTTTAAAGATGATGCAATGCAAGATGATGTTACATTTTGTTTTGGGAAGGAAGGGCTTTGGCCTGTTTTTCTAAACTACAAATTTAAATGTGTCTATTCATGAGCCCTACAAATAGTTGCTGGACCATTGGATTTATTATACTAAAGCCACCATTAACCCAGCTAATCATGCGATGCCCAACTTTGGGAGACCTTCTGTATGGGTACAGCCTCTTGTTAATTGTGGCTGCAGGTGGTCAGGGAAGAACAAGATGTATGTGACTTTGTTACTAACCCTAAATGTCCAAATGTTTTCTTTTGTGCTGATATACTGCCTATTGACTGCTTACTGAATATGATTGTGTTATAAAAGTCAACAGATTATTAAAGAAGGCACCTACTTCTTCATAAAAATATTTGAATATTAGAGCACATCTAAGTGATGGTGGCTTGAAATTTCACTCCAGGCAAGTTAAACCAAATTACAGTTGTAGAAAGGAACTAAGTTTTACCCCAAAATAGTCTGTGATCTAATAGAAAGTAGTTCTAAGTTACAGTTCATTCTGCATTTTTCATAACTAGCACCCTCCATCTGTGCATTACTTGTGTTGCTATGAATTTGGCAACACTTCTGCAGCGAGCTACTGTTTATAAGGGATCCCAGCAGCTAAAAGAAGCCAGTCATTGGGATTACTCGTTACTTGCCTTGTGAGCTGCTGCAGGGAATTTCTTGAAGAACTATGTCAGAATTAGCTTTAGAAAACCAGTAATTTGAGAACTTTGATTGACACCTATCAAGCACTCCCAGATTAGCGTTGGTCAAGTTGGTGGGCTTGGAAGATTCTTTTGTTGGTACCGAGTGAAGATTTTCCTCTTTTGTGCAAGGAAACGAGGATAAAAAAAAGGACAACTTTTTCCTCTCTGCAAGAAGAAATCTGATTCATTGGGAACTCAATCACCAAGACACCATGAGGGCTTCCAGGAGGTAAGCTGCACATACTGCATTGCCCCCAGGTAGGAATAGGAAAGCAAACTACTGACAGGGAGAATGTTCCTCTCATAGTCTTCACATTGTGCTGGCAGATGATCATGAACTATGTTGTTTGATTTGCAGTTACACAAGACAGAAGGTAGCCCTTGTCCTAATATGAACGTTAAATGTGTATTTCTAATTCTACAACTACTTTCTGTAAAATCTCAGCTGCAGAACTTTTGTGTTATTGATGAATTACCTTTACAGATTGCACTTCCTGGTCTTTCATTTTTAACACATCAGTTTTGACAGCTCTCTTCCAAGTGTGCATAAGTATATAAATATCATTTGTGTTTAAAAGCTCTTTACTCGTAAGCTGTATCTGCAGTAACATTTTTGGTAACTCCTACTCTGCTGTGCTGGTAACAGCAGGAACATATATGAACCATAGCTGTAATACATCTAATACTTCTCAGACCCCTTCCTAAGCTACATGAAAATCACAAATTTATTGATCTCCTTTTGGCATTCCAGTTCAGATGGAATTGTGGACATTCAACATTTTTTTCTCTTAAAAAAAAAAAAGCAGCAGGCACACTGGGGCTTATCAAGCAATTTTCAGTGGAGATAACAGTAACTGGAGGTCAGTTACCATAGGCTCACACTTCTACTTTCAAACCATTTCGGAAAGGTGGCAAAGCAATGTAAAATGTTACTCCAGAGAATCCTGCAGATACGCTTTGTGTAGGAGTAACTATACTCCTGATTGGTGTCTTTGGCTAATGAATAGCTTCACACAGACTGCTGAGGGAAGTCCCCTCTGAAAAGCACAGATAGAAACACATTATCAGAGCAGGATGGGAAGCTCACATAGCGCATGCTGTGCTTATTCCCATGGATTAAAGCTTTGGAAACTGGTAAATTTTTTTAAATCCTGCTGCTTTCATAATATTGCCAAATGAACGGGTATGTTTTTTTCTCATACAACTGATCTCTATCAACAGTGAAGAGTAAGAGCACTGTGCGTCCTCTAACAAGCCCATACCCACCCTCTCTGCCTGTCAGTGGGAGAGAAACACCAAATGGCTGGTAGATGTTCTGCATTTCCAATTATGGAAATTACTTTATTAGCCCCATACAGTTTGAAGAGCTCTTTCCCAAATCTAGTCAATGATACAATGCACACTCTGAACTTCATTATAAACACTATTGAACTGTTAATCAAAACTTCGGTTTTAATCTTAATCTTGCTTTTTGTTATGGCAGGATACATTCTCTCCATGCTCACAGACACAAAACCAATGGGAAAAAAAGCGAGAACTGGCACAGCACCTCTGCGTTCAAGCACCAGCATGGAGACGATCTTGCTGCAGTCCATGCCCTTTACACTGTGATTGTCATGATCCTTCTAATGGCAATCTGGGGAGCCTGGTCAAGAAAGGATTCATCCTTATTCAGCAATATGCTTTCTTTGTCAAATATTTAAAGGAATATTTGTGTTGATTATCCATACCCGGGAGGTACAAAAAAATGGTCTCAGCATATTACAGTTTACTTGAAACTGCTTAAACTGCTAGTTGTGGAGCTGAATCTGTGAAGCAATTTAATAGGCAATGTCCAGAACATGACTTTGTGAATAACATTTACCTGTTTGCACTGTACACGTGTTTATATTACCCTTCGCATGTATATGTAACTTACCTTAAGCACAATATGCTAGCAAGAAGAAGAGTTCAACTTATGTTTTTATTGGACACTGTTTTGTATATCCACCCCAGCTTTCCGTTTTTTGAACTTAAGTTGTCCAGTCTCTACCTCTGCTAAGATTACCTGTCCCAATCCTTGGTAAAACATACACTACAAGAAGGCAAATGATCTGCCATGTCACAACACCACGGGGAAAAAAACAGTAAAACCAGCTATCCTGCAGGCAAAGGAGGACCTCCGAACAAGTCAAATTCTCATCTCTGTTGCTGAAGAGAGTTTATATGGGACTTGCGTCTGCATATTTTTAACTTACGGTAATGCCTTTGTAAACTCAGGAGTAAAACCATGAAATAAACTGTATTTGTAAGCATCCTTTGTTGCAGAACCGACTGGTTCAGTCTTCAATCTTGTACCAATGTATTTAATTCATCTTCAACCACTGCTTGCTTTTCCATAATTCTTAATACCTCATGGCAGTACCAACCTCTACATACACCAGCCCATCCTTGATGGGGGACATTCCATACTCCCCCTTTTTCAGGGAAGTAACTCCACTCAGAAAACCTGCAAGCTTTCTGGAAATACAGCCGGTTGGCAGTCTCTGCAAAACATTTTGTTAATTGTATGGTTGCCTACTCCTGATGAGCTCAGGTTAATGGACTGGCAGCTGTGAGGGGCAGTGGCTGTTGGGAACAATAGTCCAAACCTTCGGAGGTTACACTCAGTTTAAACCCTAAATTTCAGCATTGCCTGAACTTGTCCCTTTGGACAAGGGAAAAGCAATGGATGTCATCTGTCTGGACTTCCAAAAAGCCTTTGACATGGTCCCCCACAACATCCTTCTCTCTAAATTGCAGAGAGATGGATTTGATGGGTGGACCCTTCGGCGGATAAGGAACTGGTTGGATGGTCGCAAACAGAGGGTAGTGGTCAACGGCTCGATGTCCAAATGGAGACTGGTAACAAGCGGTGTCCCTCAGGGGTCCATACTGGGACCAGTGCTGTTTAATATTTTCATCAACGACATAGACAGCGAGATCGAGTGCACCCTCAGCAAGTTTGCAGATGACACCAAGCTGAGTGGGGCAGTTGACACGCCTGAGGGACGGGATGTCATCCAAAGGGACCTGGACAGGCTGGAGAGGTGGGCCTGTGCAAACCTCGTGAGGTTCAACAAGGCCAAGTGCAAGGTCCTGCACTTGGGTCGGGGCAACCCCCGATATCAATACAGGCTGGGAGATGAGGGGATTGAGAGCTGCCCTGCAGAGAAGGACTTGGGGGTACTGGTGGATGAAAAGCTGGACATGAGCCAGCAGTGTGCGCTTGCAGCCCAGAAGGCCAACCGTATCCTGGGCTGCATCAAAAGAAGCGTGGCCAGCAGGTCGAGGGAGGTGATTCTGCCCCTCTACTCGGCTCTGGTGAGACCCCACCTGGAGTACTGCGTCCAGCTCTGGAGCCCTCAGCACAAGAAGGACATGGAGCTGTTGGAGCGGGTCCAGAAGAGGGCCACAAAAATGATCCGAGGGCTGGAGCACCTCTCCTACGAGGACAGGCTGAGAGAGTTGGGGTTGTTCAGCCTGGAGAAGAGAAGGCTGCGGGGAGACCTTATTGCGGCCTTTCAGTACTTAAAGGGGGCCTATAGGAAAGATGGGGACAGTCTTTTTAGCAAGGCCTGTTGTGACAGGACAAGGACTAATGGTTTTAAACTAAAGGAGGGTAGATTTAGGCTAGATATAAGGAAGAAATTTTTTACAATGAGAGTGGTGAAGCACTGGCACAGGTTGCCCAGAGAGGTAGTGGAGGCCCCATCCCTGGAAACATTCAAGGTCAGGTTGGACGGGGCTCTGAGCAACCTGATCTAGTTGATGATGTCCCTGCTCACTGCAGGGGGGTTGGACTAGATGACCTCTAAAGGTCCCTTCCAACCCATAGCATTCTATGATTCTATGAACAAACAGTATTCTAATAAGAAAAGAAGAGCTGCAAGATATTTTTAATACTTAGGAACAGACAGATACATGTTTGTAATTACCTAGTGCCTGTAGACAACACAATTCTTACAAGTATCATGTACCCCATTTTGGTATCCACCCCTAATTGGGAGGGTTACGTAAACTGAAATGTTTCCGAGAAGACCTACGTGGCATACCTCAAGGAGTGCTTACAAAGCACAGTGTAGCACCAGAGACACCCGTGTCAGCTCTCAACAGGCAGGTGTGGTGCTGGAATCAGTGTTCCTGTATCTATGCAGCACTCCGCCGGTGTTCCCCTACTCAGGCAAACCTGAGTGTTTGTTAAGGTACCACCTCATCATGCTTTAACATGGGAGCAAAGCTTTGATGATGCTCTCTGAAGAACAGCACACAAAGGAATAGTAATAAAAAAAAATAGATGATTAGCACATTAAATACATTGTCCTAGGACATAGGGACCCAAGTCATAAACCATATAGCATGAACTAATACTACAAGTGAAAGCAAATGGACGGTCCCTCCCTTGTGAATGTGCCATTGAAGTACATGAGAAGAGAGAGGGATTTAGACATTCTGACAGTAGTAAGAAAAACCCCAGCCGATTGGGGTTGTGTGACAGGCAACGGCCTCAGCGCGCTGGAAGCTTACCGTCATCAAGGCTTTTGCAGGAGAGAGGGAGTTTTGACCACAGGTCAAAGAGTAGTACTGAATAATCATTTATTTTGAAAATGATGAAGCTCCCTAGTTCCCCTAGCTGAAGCAGGCACAGAAGGAGGCCTGAAGCTGCTACTTTGAAAACACAACAAGGCAAGAGGGTAAGCTTAGGCTACAGGAGACCGATGTGAACTGTGAATGGCTTTGGAAGTAAAAGCAGACAGCTAAAAGCATCTCAGGATGAGAGAGGAGAGGAAGCTTGTGGACAGAGCTGGGGAGGGGGGCACACTTAACGGTGAAGGGAATTCACTCCTGGAACTGGTCACCGACAGCTGACATGGATTTTTCCTTTGCTTAAGATCTTGTAAGTCAGATTGGCTATTTGTTCAAACCTACATAGCTTTTAGAAATGCGTTTTACTAATATCAAACACACAGTTCAGAGATGCACAGGCTGCAGCTCATAAATTGAGCTGCCAGATCAGTGAATCTGCATCGCTTGTGCTGCCACGTTCATCACAGTGGCCTGCAGATGTGGCCGCAGAGCACTCAGGAAGAGTCATCCTGGTGTGAGGCAGCCTACCCTCTGCTTCTCCCTTTCCCTGCAGAACCTCTGACTGTCCCCTTCACATCACTGCGAGATTTGCCATGCGCCAAAATACACACTACCCCAACCATGAGATGGGCACACATCTGATCCCACACACATGCACCAGCCCGCAGGTGAAGGCTGCTGGCAAATCCTGGTGTGCTACTGGACATCCTCCCAAGGGGAGGACGACTACCTCTGTCATGACAGGGCCGGCAAGTTTTACTTGACTATATGTCTGCATTCCAGCTGCACGCCCAGAGGTGTACCTGTTACGTGATGGACAGGCCAGCACTTTGGACATGTATCAGATCTACCTAGGCTCAAAGCTTGGGAACAGTCTTTAACTCAAACAGCAACAGCCTGCTGGCTTTACCACATACTACAAAGTCATTGTAAAAGATGGCTTTGTACAGGGTGTTTCTTGCTTGCCCTGTCGTCTCTTCCCCCCGCCCCCGCTCCTAGAAACTCATGTATTGCAAAGCATTCAAGCAGGAAAGTGAGTTCTGTGGTGGACAAGGTTTTAGTAATCGCCTTTTAGAAGCACAGGCTGCTGTTTTCGCTCAATTTGTGTCATATACACAATGTCAAAAAGGCAGCACAGGCAAAAAAAACCCAAACAAACAAAAAAAACAACTACCACCCCACCTAAAAAAAAAGAAATGCTAGAACAACTGACCACACATCATACTTTTTGATTTAGTTTTTGAATTTATATTTAAGAAGAGGCAGGTATAATCCTGCTTCTGAAGCACTGGAGATCCAAATAAGGTATTGAAAATGCTTCAGCTTCCTTTCTTTCACCTTGTGATAGAGTAGATGAGGTATGAAAGTTCAGAGGAAACAGCAGCAGAACACTGGAGTTTTAAAAAACCTCTTTTTTTAAACTTTTGCTTTGCTGGAGAACAGCAGTGGTTGATTTAACAGTAACATTATAGATTCAAATTTACTAATTTTTGATGTGTTCAGAAAGACAAGCATAACTTTGCAGGGTCAACAAAATCTACATTTATTACCAGTTTTTGTAAATAATTTGTTTAAATTAGATAATGCAACTAGGACTAGGGGAAAACTGTGGTCTTGCAGGGCAATGGCATAGTCTTCACTGCCAACAGACCCAAATCATCTGCCTGACTGAATGATACTATGGAGGCTTCAGCTCCCAAAACCATTTCCAGTAAATCCACCCACGAAAATAGCTCATTCGGGTCTCACAGTAAATCACAATTTCCTAATTTAACTCATGTCAACAGTAACAAACTATTTACTGTTTCTACACCAATGAAACAGACTGACAACAATTAGAAACTGGGAATCCAAGTTTGGAACTTGTGTATCAATTGTTATGCAGCAATCTTTTTATTAATATTTCTCCTATATTAAACAGACCAGACTGATGTTCAAAAAAGGCTGTGGTTTAAGCATATATGTCTGCTGTTATTTTAAGCTACCAAAACCAATGTCAGCAGTTCAGCCAGCAAATCTGATGATATATTCCATGTACCAATTGGAATGTCAGAAAAGGAAAACAAGTCTTATCTTCCATGGTCATTCTCGCATGCTGATGTTACGCACTTTTTATTTCAAAAGACTCAGGCCCTTCCAAGCTCCATTTTTTACTACTGCCTCACAATTCCCTTTAGAGAGGATGGTATATTCTGCAAAACCATCTTTAAATCAAGAAATCAGCACAGCCATTTCTCCTGAATAATTTCTTTTGGTAAACCTTGTAATTCCCTTGGTACTTGGTAACTATTTTGCCATTGATTTCATTGGTAAGAAAAGGCTGGTATTTGTACTACTGTGTTTTATCTGAGGGAAGAATTAACCAAAAAATGCAAAACAGAAGCTAGGGATTTCCATATTAAATACAGAAACACAGACAATACTAGGTCTGTATGTCAGTTTGCTGGTCTGTTTACTGTAGTGGGTAACATTTCAACTCTACCTCAGACTTGCCTCTCCCCCAAAATATATTCTGTGTTCCCCAACACTGTGTGTTATAATCTGGGGCATACTCTTCCAAACATCTTGTAAGTACACAAATCGTAATACCTCAGAGAACATTAGGGAAAAAACCCAAAAATGCAGACAGCTATACAGTTTTATACATGTCCTAGAAAAACAATACAGCATAACAATAACAAACCATATGGATTTCTACCTAATTAGGACAGCAGTTTTTCTTAAACAGGATGCCTGCATGTGATTAAATGATACTCAGGCAGGGCTGTTGGACCTGGTGACTACTGGAAATCAATATTCTTTTTAGTTCCCTTTGATGGCCTTTCCGAACACTGGTTCAACAAAACAAAATTGTTCCAATGATCCTTTCAGAATGCTACGTAAGTTATATTGACAATTTGAGTAAATCTATGGTGCAAATTTCTCTGTAATTCTGCACCTGGACCCAGGCCCTAGGAAGTCAGCATCACCATGCTTAATTCAATGTTCTAAAGTAAAAGCACCTCTCATTATCCTTTAATGCCAGCGCTGAAGTACCACAGCAACACACCGGTACCTCAGCAGTACGCTGCGTCTGATGACATCAGATTGTCAGGTGCTATCACCACCATAGCATCATCCACACTGACCTTAGTCATTGTTCTGCACACCTCTGATGCTCGGCTCCATGCTGCCCCATCGCTGGGTGCCACAGTGCCCCTCGCTCCCCTTCCTGTGCCCAAAGGGTGGGCAGTGACTCTGTCCCGTTAGCAGAAAGAGGGAGGTGCTGCTGATAGTTTATGGAAACTGTCCTTTTTCTAGTCCATCAGCAATACTTCATGCCACAGAGACACCTCTTCTGGCAGTAGTATCATTAGAAGGATTATCATGTCAGGGGTGCCAAAAAAACCCAAATCAGGGTAGGGTTAATAAAAATTATTTACAATGTTTGAATCCTATCTGGGACCAGCAAAACATCTGATGAAAGAGAGGAGTAAGTACAGATTTCCAAGCCTTCTGTTTATGATCAACTTAAGGTATTGGCAAAAGTGATTTTTTTTTTTTCTTGTTAAGAAAATGGAGAGAAATGCCAACGGCAAATTCTGCTTTGCATGGCAGGATTGCTCTCTGTGCTTAGAATACAGCTCAGATTACCCCCATATCCAAGCTTGCTCATTTATGGTTAAAGCTCAGATGTCATTCAACTACTCAGTACTACACCACTTTCTCTGAAATGCAGAACGAATTGCAATGAAGTGTTTTTACATCTTAAAAAGCCCTCTTTTTCCTTTAAAAAAAATTTATTTCCACATTTTCATAAAACATCTTTTGTTGACATTCTGCAAACAACGCTATCCAGTAAGGTACCGATTTTTTCTTCCTGCGGAGTAACTTTGTACATCTGCAGAAAAAAAGAACAACGTAAAAGCTGTGTAAGGGAAAAGAAATTGATCACATATCTGCTAAAAATATACAATCATAGAATCGTTTAGGTTGGAAAAGACCTTTAAGATCATCAAGTCCAACCGTTAACCTAACACTGCCAAGCCCACCACTAAACCATGTCCCTAAGCACCACACCTACACATCTTTTAAATACCTCCAGGGATGGGGACTCAACCACTTCCCTGGGCAGCCCGTTCCAGTGCTTGATGACCCTTTCTGTAAAAAAATTTTTCCTAATACCCAATCTAAACCTCCCCTGGAGCAACTTGAGGCCATTTCCTCTCGTCCTATAACTTGTTACTTGGGATCAGGTAGTTGTATATACACAACAAGAAAAATTTCCCCCTCTCGCCTACTTTTTACGTTAGAAATTTCTATCTTGTCTTGCCTGCGAGACAAAATTGGGACTGAGGAACAAAGCAAATTCTGAAACTGCGAGAGACAAATGAAAGCTAAGAAACTGAATGAGAGCAGCACTTTTACCTCTACATGTTATAACAATTTGTCTAATTTTATTCATATGTTTCCCATTGTTACATTGACGGACATGATCAAGATGATTCAAGCTACCTGAATTTTATCAAGTGGAACACATATGCTTCAAAATACCTATCTAGCATATAATAATCTGTTAAGAGCACACATGCCCTAACACAGCTCCTAGTAGCTAATCAACACATTTTTATTTTAGCCGCCCATGCTGGGACTATTTATGTGCTTAAGATTATGAAACTGTTCAGGACTGAAAATTTATTTTTAATTAAATGGGTATTTGCCTGAGAAAACAGGAAGTAAAAGTGCCTGAATGGTAGTCAGCAATCTGGAATTTATTTTTATGTTCCAACTTCCTGACAATGTTAAGAATTTGATGACTTAAAATCTGTGATGTCAGGGTGCGACAACTAGATCTTTTTTCATGGAAAAAAATTATAAGAAAGAAATAATCAAGCTTCACTTAAGACAAGTTTCCAGTTGCGCTAAAGAAATACAAACCCTAAGTTAATTACGTCCATCGATATTTAATCAGACAACTAAAGAAACGATCCCTTTTCTCTATGCCAGTCATGTCTTTAGGTTACATACCTTTTTAACTTTGGCAGTGTCTGTCAGTTGGGGGAGTTCATCTAGAGAAACTTGTTGGCCTTCTACTTGAGATGCTATATCTTCCAGATTTACAGTTTTTTCTCTGTCCACAACCAGAACAATGAGTACTGCTGTGTCACTGTCTGAAATGCCGAACTTTTTAAATGCATCTGAAATCTAAGAAAACATGAAAAATATCAAAATGTTATGAGTCACTTTCTCACTACATATAAGCAACCTTTTCAGTTACTGGGTCAAATAAACCAAGAGTATAAATTGACGCACGTTTTACATTAATGGAATTCTGACGAGCTACAAGAGATAACAGCATATTAGTGTTATTAAAAATAACAGTAACTTCTATTAGTAGCCAGGTAAACAGTTAAGTGAATACCTATATTTAGGTTGGCTGCATGGATCTTAGCAAGTTTCTCTGGCAAAAAAAGACATTTGTTCAGTAAATCTTACATTGTTGTTTGGTGAAAGACTGAAAATAATTTCTGCGTAGAGAGTTCTGGTCTTCATTTTACCTATCTTGTGTAGATGAACTGCTTTGTTGGCTGCCACAAGAATTTGAAAAGGATCTACAATCTGTAAAACACAACAGAAGAAGTTAAACAGAAATTTAACATACTATTTCAACTCTGAAAAAATCCTGATCACATAGAATCATAGAATGCTTTGGGTTGGAAGGGACCTTTAGAGGTCATCTAGTCCAACCCCCCTGCAGTGAGCAGGGACATCATCAACTAGATCAGGTTGCTCAGAGCCCCGTCCAACCTGACCTTAAAGGTTTCTAAGGATGGGGCCTCCACTACCTCTCTGGGCAACCTAGATAGTTCACATAGTTCTGATAGCCTAAGTCTGCAATCATAGAAGTCAGCAATATAGTATTCTGCAAGTTATTTTAGCAATTCTTGCTCTCCCAAAGTTAATGTAATTATTTACTGAGTGGGGTAATACTTGACATAAAGATTACTCTCTCTCAATCAGGTTACTGAAATCTTTTGAAAAAAGAATCACACTAACAAATCTTCTGTCAGTAAATTGCCAGATTAGATTCTTTTTTCTTCCTCTTCCCTAACTACTGCTTTGCTAATTTTAACAAAAAAAGACTAGATTCAGAAAGTAGTTACGGGTTTAAATGAGAACAAAGGCTCCAAACAGTGGTGATTTTTGACAATTAAACAATTAGTACTACATTTTACAGATGGATGTAGATTTAAATAGCTCCACCGAGTAGGCCACAAAGTGAATCAAGACAATTGTCTTGGCCAGTCCTGCCAAGGCTCTTTCTTTTCCACAGATGAACCCTTACACTTATAACGAAATCATAGGAGGGGTGTTTGCGCAGAGAAAGCAAAGTACGTGTATAGCAACTTGTGGTGACAGGGATTACAAACACTGGTCATTTCTCACATAGTTCCTGCAGAGGAGGATTTCCACACTGCCTTCAAAACTATAACGCAGTATGAACAGGACAACACAAGCATTCACTCACCATTGCAGGGTTTATTAATGCTCCTTCAATGGACCCTTCCATGGCTTTTTTTCTTAGAGCAGCGGCATTTTTCACGTGGTTGAAGAGGAGGAGAGTCACGCTGTAGTCCGGGAACAGCTCCAGCTGATGCCTGAAATCCATCTCGCACCGATGCCGCAGACCGGCCCCGGGCACCGCTCAGCAGCACCGGCCCTGCAGCGTTTGCCACAGTAACGATTACACAAAGACGCACCCACTCTCGCCTCGTATAAAGCACAATTTTAATAACACGCAACGATTCATATACGGTTTTCAACGCTTCTTAGAGGGGAAACCCCACGCGTGCGGGCTCCACGACCGCAGGCAGGCCGCACCTCCCGCCCGCCCGGCCCGGCNGTGCCCCGCAGACCCTCACCACCGCCCCGCAGGCGCCTCCGCCACGGCCCGCGCCGCCAGGCCCCTCCTCCCCGCGCCCGGCCCTTCCCGGAAGGGCGGCCCCTTCCCGGCCAGCGCGGCGGCGGCGGCGGCATGGAGCGGGCCGAGGCCCACGGCTTCTCCGCTGCCATGAGCGGCGCCTTCCTGCTGTCGTGCCTGCTCTTCGCGGCCATCAACCGCCGGCAGCGCGGGCCCTACATGGACGAGGCCTTCCACGTCCCCCAGGCGCAGGCGTATTGCCACGGCCGCTTCTTCCAGGTGCTGCGCGGGAGCCGTCCCGGCTCGTGTTTTCCGGCCGGGATCGACGGTTTCTATAAACACACCGTGGGCGCTTTGAAAAGGGAATAATTTGTGGTCGTTGTTGTCCAAAACGCTGGTTTCTGCTTTCTGTTACTTGGTGGTGCAGTAGTGCACCAGGCAAGATACAAAGTGTTCAAAAATTTCAGTCTAATACTAGAAATTCGCTAAACATCCAAGCTAACAAAATGGGGCGTGGGTGGAGATGGTGTATTGTAACCCGTTGCGTGTCTCTGGTCCCTTTTTTGTGTGGTAGCAGCTCTGTAACCCTGTTTCTCTCTCCACTTTCCAGTGGGACCCCATGATCACCACGCTGCCGGGCTTGTACCTGGTCTCGGTGGGAGTAGTGAAGCCTGCGGCATGGCTCTTTGGGTGGACGGGAAGTGTGGTGTGCTCTGCGGGAATGCTCAGGTTCATTAACCTCCTTTTCAGTGCTGGGAACTTCTATTTACTGTATTTACTTCTGTTCAAGATCCATTGGAAGAATAAGGTACGGTCAAAGTAGAATAATTTTATGCGCTCATGCAAGCAATTTTGATGGCTCTATGTCTGTTCGCTTCACTACATGTTCGAGCTGTCCTCAGTTTTATATAACTGCAAGTACTACTACCAGTTTGGCCAAGGAGGCACATTCCTTTTCTCTAAACGTTTTTAATATCTTTTTTTCTCTCTCCAGGTGCAATCCTGTAAAAAATTACTCTTGTGCATAACTATAAGTAGTCCCATTGACATAAAGTTAGTATAAATATAGACATACTGATCTCCAAAGGTCTGAATGCTCATCTAGTTGGAATTGCTTAAGAGTCTCCACGAAACTTCAACCAGTGAATCCTGACTGAAGCCCTGTGAGCTGCGTTTAAACTAAAATGTGTTCTTTAGAAAGATACCAGGTTTAATGTTAATATTTTGAACTGGAGAATAATTCAAGTTGGAAAGAATTGGAGAATGATTCAGGTTGGGAGGGACCTTAGGAGGTCCACCCTCCAGCTCAAAGCAGGCCAGCCCTGAGATCAGACCGCGTTGCTCAGGATTGGGGCCTGGAAAACTCTCCAAGGATGGAGAGTGACTGCACCACCTCTCTGGGCAACCTGCTCCATGCCTGACCAGCCTTACGGTGAAGAAGATTTTTCTTACATCCAGTCTGAGCCTTTCATTTCACTTTATGACTGTTGTCTCTTGTCCCCCCACCGTGTACCGCTTTGAGGAGCCTGGCTCCCTTTACCTGTTGACATCCTCACAGGTATTGGTATGCTGCTGTTTGGTCTCCCTAAGCCATCTATTTTCCAGGCTGAACAAGGCCAGCACCCTCAGCCTCTGCTCTCAGGGCAGGTGCTTCAGCCCTCAGCTGTCTTGGTGGCCCTCTGCCATTGCTCCAGTTTACTAGTGCCTTTTTTGTATCACAGGGCACAAAATTGGACATGGTATTCTAGGTGCAGCCTAACAAATAGAGCAAAGAGGGATAATAATTTTCCTTGATCTGCTGCTATGCTCTTGTTAATGCAGCCCAGGAGGCTGTCTCTGTTCCTTAGTGCCAGGGCATGCTGCCGGCTCATGTTCACCTCGCTATCTGCCAAGACCCGCAGGTCCCTTTCCAGAGAGCAGCAGCTCCTTAGCTACTCCATGCTCAGCCTGTATCATTGTGGGGATTTCTTCCTTTCCAGGTGCAGGCATTTGCATTTGTCCTTGTTGAATTTCATAATATTCTTCAAGCCTGTCTAGGTCACTCTGGATGGCAACTCTGCTCTTTAGCATATTGCCTGGCCTCCCGAGTTTAGTGTCATCTGCAGACTTGATGAGAGTGTACTCTTGCTGCCTTCAAGTAATTGACAAAGATGTTAAACAGGACAGGTCCCAATATAGATCCCTGTGATACTCTGGTTGTTACACTCACCTTGGGATGGAGTGTGACCAGTTAACTGTCCAGCCAGTTTTTACTTGTCTAGCAGTCCACCCATCCGGACCATAACAGTTCAACTGGGGTACAAGAATATTGTATGTTAAAAGTGGTGCAGCACCCACCACCGCAGTCGGTAAATTGTTCTGGTGGTTAATGGCCTATTCAAAATCTTTCACCTTAGTGAAGTTCTTTAGTTTCACTTTTAACTGTAAGAACATTTTTTCCTGTTCCCTGATAACTGAAGGATTCCTTTCCTACAAAGAAAATTTATTGTGATGTATTTTCTTACAGGAGACTCTTCATGTTTAAGCACATGATAAGACTATACAGAATTGGGTCAAATTCAATAAATTGTTTCCGCATTCGGAACACTTTTAATTTTATGCTTGGAGGTGGAAATATAAATGTAAGAAAACAGAAAGTTTCATGACAGTAGTCTAAGCATTAGAAAATGTACTTGTATTGTTGGCACTTCTTTGAACTCAGCATTTTCTCTATTTCTCTTTTCTGTAAGGTGGTGACTGGCTGTTTCACCCCACACTACATCATTCAGAAACATCATGCAACATTTTTTAATGTTGTCAATTGTGTTGCATCATGTAGTGAGTGGGATAATTAGGAGGAGTTTTTAAGTGCATGGTCTCCTACCTTCTTTAAAGTTTCTTTTCTAACTCATGAATTATAATGAAGATAAACAGTAAAAGCTGCACCAAAGATTAGAAACTTGGAACTGGCCACTCTGTGGACTGCCTTCAAAAGAGGCAATAGTATAAGCATCAAATGATGTGTTCTGTTGTCTCACAAATAAACAGAATGTGATGATGAGATTGCAGGGGCATAAAACATTGATTTTTTTTTTTCTTTTAGTTTGCCCATTAGTGCAGTTCTTTTATCTTAGGTATGGGAGCAGTTATACTCCCACAATGATTTTAATGCCACAAATATGTGAAAACCTGACATGAAAGAAGTTGGTGTATTTTCATTGCCATATTTTTAACTCACCTGCAATAATGTTCCATACTTTCATTTCTTTTAACATGGTGTAGTCCGACACTCTATTAGCAGGAGGTTTACAAAAATATAACATGCATGCTTATGCAGTAATGGAACCAAAGAGCATAAGAGATGTTATATTGTGTTAATGGAATTCTCAAGAACGATACTCTTTATTTGTTTTTTTTAAATTTTATTTTTATTGGACATTGCTAACCACATTTTTCTGCTTCTTCTCTAGGCTGTGTCTGGTTTCCAGAGAATCTTGTCTACATTAACTCTTGCAGTGTTTCCCACCCTTTATTTTTTTACATTCCTTTATTATACGGACCCAGGATCAGTATTTTTTACTCTCTTTGCCTATTTAATGTGCCTTTATGGTAACCATAAAACTTCAGCTCTCCTTGGATTTTGTGGCTTCATGTTTCGTCAGACGAATATTGTGTGGGCAGTTTTTTGTGCTGGAAATGTTGTTGCAGAGAAGCTAAATGAAGCCTGGAAGACAGAGTTACAGAAAAAGAAAGATGAAAAGATCTCTTCCAGGAAAGGATCATTTTCAGATTTGATCAGAATATTGCGGTTTCTTATTGAATATCTCGTATCACCTAAAAACATAGTGACACTAACTGCTTTAACTTGGCCATACATCATATTAGTAACTGTGTTCTTTGGATTTGTCTTCATCAATGGTGGAATAGTTGTTGGTGACAGAAGTAGCCATGAAGCCTGTTTGCACTTTCCTCAGCTGTTCTATTTTCTGTCCTTTACTGTCTTTTTTTCATTCCCTCATTTATTGACCCCTACTAAAATCAGGAAATTCCTTCTGTCATTACGAAAGCACCCTGTGCAGTACAGCTTAATCACCATCATCTCTTTATTCCTGATCTGGAAATTTACCTATGTTCATAAGTATTTACTAGCAGATAACAGACATTATACATTCTATGTCTGGAGAAAAGTCTTCCAAAGACACAAGCTTGTAAAATATGTATTAGTTCCAGTCTATATATTTGCTGGCTGGAGTTTTGCTGATACACTAAAATCAAAATCAATATTCTGGATCTTAATGTATTTTGTATGTTTATTAGCAGTCATAGTTCCTCAAAAATTGCTAGAATTTCGTTACTTTATTTTGCCGTTCCTAATATATAGGCTCAATATTCCGTTTCCATCTCTATATAGACAACTTCTGGAGCTGGCTTTTTATATTGTTGTGAATGCAGTAACTTTTTATCTTTTTCTGAACAGAACATTCCGATGGCCAAATAGTGACGAAATCCAGAGGTTTATGTGGTGATGGGTTGTTTTTGTTTGTTTTTTTTTTTAATGCCCTTAGGAAAACCCAGTTCTGTTTCAGGACTGTGGACTCTGGAATGAAGCAATATGTTTTGCATTATGTAAGGACTTTTTTCCCCAGTTGGAATTGGGGAAGTAAGCTGTTTGCTTATTTCTTGGAACTGAATGTGAGATCTGATTTGTTGTAATGTGAAGATATTTCGTATATTGAATTTATGAGCTCCTGGAATTAACAAACTCAATATGAGGGGAAATTTGAGAACAACTTTCTGTAAGTAATGTGAAATAAGGGAGATGTTTACAGTCATTTTTCATTATAACAAAATATAATACGCCCTTCAAGGTATGACAATTTATGTTTCAGAGGTTTCCCTTTAAAACAAAGTATTTAAGTGTTTAACCTTTTTGTTACCTCTGGGTACATATTCACTCCTTGGATCAGGCCACTTTCATCTAGGTTTGCTAGCGGTCAAGGTATGAACCACTGCTGAAGTACAGTGTTTTCAAAACCTCCTACGTCCCACTGAATTTTCATGATTTTTTTTGTCAATAAATGCTTACATTAGTCTTGCAAACAGAATGTAGGCTCTTAAATCATTAGAGCATTTTGCAAGTTTTATTTCAAACTGATATTTAGAAAATATAGTGGAGGCTATGTGCATGTACCTTCTTTGGGGGAATAAATGTTATTGTACATCAAAAGATAAATTGCAGTTGATAATGTGACCTATTAGGGAGTAATTTATGTATGCCAGACTGAAACGTATCGTTACACAGTGGAATGCAGTCTAATGAATACCCTTTTAAATAATCAGGCTTTTATGTCCTGAGGTTCTGTGTTCGCAGGTTTGTATTCAAGTACGGTATGAGTGCAATCCAAGTTGAACTGAGTGTTTCTGAGATCTTTGGTGTGTAATCTTAAAGAAGTACTAATGGCATTACTGAATTGTTCTTTTAAATGTTTTTCATCTATATATACAAATCTGATGGAACTAGGGAGTATCTATTTTGTTTTACAAAGGTAAAATACAATGTGTGTGTGTATATATATTTTTTTAAAAGCACCTAGTGCATTATCATCTGAGTAAAAGAAGGCTGTAATGGTTCTTGTCAGTAAATGACTTTAGACTCAAAAATATTTGATCGCTTAAAGTTAACTATTAAGCAGTTTTATAAATATGACTAAATTATGTGGCGGGGGGCATCCAAAACTTCACATACTGTGTAGCATCTTTAAGTTCTTTCTTATTCTGTAATAAAAATACTGCAGCCAAGTCTATGCAAATGTATCATATTATTGCCACTCCAGTCACTCTGAAATGGAATTGTTTCTCAAAGGTCAGTACTGTGGAGTTATTACTCACATTGGTACTGTTATTTTTTTTTACAGTATGCAGATCAATGTCCTGGCTCTGATCCCTTCCCTGTAGTAACACTATGAAGAGCGTGGTTAACTCAGATTCTCCTGTCCAATGTTTTTGCAACCCTGTTTCTTCTAAGGAAACCTTAAAGCCACTCTTCAATGAGTAGGTTTGTTCGTATTGAATTTAAGACGGTTGCCAGGTCACTTTTTGCTTCTTGGCCTGTTGCCACTATGGTAATTTGTTGATAATGTGTGTACAATAGGGAAAGCCGTTTTCAATCACTCCCTGTTTGCTTATATGTAAGTTGAAGGGGCAAGAGAAACCCAAAGTGGGTTGCTTTTCAAGAATCCAGTGTGGTTCTTGCAGAGTTCAGGATGTTGTCTTGTGTTGTGATTTTCAGTATGACAGATATGGGGGGGGAAGTCTTGCATGCCTTCTGCTTCCAATTTTGTTTTTGTATACCA